>MDKJ01367924.1:0-42366 GCA_005239525.1 Nicotiana knightiana | reverse complement strand
TGAGAAGAGCAAGAGTTTTTCCTCCAATATTGTTCTTTGTCTTCCGCATCAAATCTTTCAAAAAATGAATTGAATCAAAGTGAAAATCTTGTGGAAGAAAACTTAAAATTTTGTAGCGATGGTTTGTGAAAGATGAAATCTCAAGCGGGGGTTTCTCTCCTATGTGCCGCTATTTTTTCTTTGGTGGGTGATAAAAAAAAGTTGAGGGGAAAGTGGTGAAGGTCGCCAGTGACCAGTGGTGATTTCCAACGAGTTCTCTCTCTCAATCCGATGGAATAATTGAGAATGAATGCTTTTTGCTTGGGATTTGCCTTCTGTAAAAGAGAAGGAGAAGCAAGAATAGTGGAGAGGAGTTGGAGGAGATACAGTCCATGACCTTTTTTGATCAATCTAGCAGCGGTGTAGTAGCTGCCTCAGGCAATACAAGTTCTCTTCTGTATTTTCTGAGTCTATGAATGGAGGAGAGTAAGTAAAAGATTACTAGTGGTGCAAATGTGGTGTTAGATTTGGCGAGGTGAACTTTTACTTAAGATTTTCGGTAAGGGATTTTAGAGTGGAGACATCAACGGGGAAGAAGGGAAAACGAGGTGCAAATATTTTTGTTTTCTTCATTTTTTTTCCCTCCTTATTTTGGTCTCTTTTTTAAACTAGTCTATGAAATCACGTGCTTTATACCCGTGAATTACACACATATTGTCCAACCCAGCCCTAAAATTGCCAAATATGCTCGGTCAACAGTCTAAGGGGTTTAAAATATTGCTTTTAATCAAGAGAAGTATCTAAATAAAAATTCATAGAGTATACGAGCCGAGAGGAGAATCTGCTTTTACACACACAGAGACAGATTTATGAAACTTACCCTTTAAGTGCCTCAATTTTTAATATTTTTTCCTAAACTTCTTTCTCAAGAGATTTGATCTTGTCTCTCAAAGAATACTTTTTATAAAGGTTCTCAATCCAAAGTATAGCACCCTGAGAAGAATGAAAATCTTTCAATATCTCTATTATATAATCAAATCCATAAGATTGAACCAAGCGGCCAAACCTCCCCATATTGCCAAGTTTAGCTGAGTAGGTTTTGATAGTGTATCCTTTACAGAAATCACCTTCCTTAAAATTTACGCATAACAGACAATAAGGAGGAGGTGTAAGATCTGTTATTGTTTGTGCAAACTGTGGGATCTAGGGTTTAGGGTTTGGGGGAAGAGAGATAATGATCTATATATATATATATATAGGTTCAGATTTAAGCCTGAGCCAAAATTTGGAATGGCCTAATAAATAATAAGAATCAAACCTGAGGCCTAAAGGCAAGCAAAGATCAGAAGGATAAATATGTGTTGCATCTGAGTTTTATTAATGACCAATGCCAGGCCAATTTAACTTGTCTCACTTCCGCATGGAATAAGCCAAGTCCAACATACTTGGGATGTACCTATTTTTGTTGTGGGCTGGTCAAAACTCAACACCATTAGTTGTAACAAAAAGAAAATAGTTTAGCACCAAAAATAAATTAAATTATCCTTTATTAGATTAGATCAAATACACAATCTTAGATGAGGCAGTGCACAAAAAGGCATAAATTAATAAGCATCGACAACACGCTTTGAAAAATTGATTTGCCAATAGATAATCTTAGATGAGGCAAATGTAACCTTTGACCAAATTAAAAGTGCAAAGATCCACAAGCAAAATCATCATCATAAATGAAGAAGATGTAATATTTGAAAAAAATAGATTAATAAGCAAATACACAACTTTGATGAGGCAGATCTAACATGTAAAAAATGCAAATCAGCATTACCAATATGATGAAAGATGAGAGAAGAAAAGATGGAATAAGGAGAAGAAAACCCAATACCAGCATAAACAAGACCGTATTTGTGACCACTTATGTCGTTCATCATGATTTAATGACCATTGAGTTGTTCTTACATGCATTATTTTAAAAATGAACAAGGTCAAATTCCATTATGAAGAATAATTAGGTTGGATTTATATAATAAAATCATAAGAGTTAGGTAGGTGGGTTGATAATTTTAAAATTGCAAATACATATTTTCATAAATTAATTTTTTATCCAGCCAATTTTGAAAATGTTATTGAACACTATCATATATATTCAAGTCAACATTCAAACTTGGAATGCTTGTTTGGAAAAATAATTGTAAGTCGTCTTTCTTTGAGTCTTCACCTTACCAACTTTTATAATCAAATCATTTAAAAACTAATGAAATTAATGATCAGCACCAAAGAACAGTTGTTAATGAAAAGCTTAAAGCAATAAGAGTAAAAAGCTTCTTCTCTCTTCAAGTTTATTTTTCCTTATTTATTTTGTTATTTCTTTTTATTTTAATATTATATTTTCTATTTCCTTTTATTTTGCTTTTACCTTTAATTTTCTATATCTTTGTAAATATGGAGACATTATTTGAAATTTCTAAATAATAGAATAGTAACAACTTTCTGATTCTTTTTTTTTTGTTGGCAGGAATACGAAATCTTCGTTCATTAGATAATGCGATTACATAGAGCTAGAGTCCCATTGGGCTCGTCAGTAGATACAACCACAATGTTGTTATCATTAGGATTACCAGTTACAAAAGAACTTCCAAGTTCAACCAAGCAATTGAGAACATTAGTAGATACTAGTCTAGAGTTAGTAGAGCTGATTTTGTCATCATGGACTATTTTTAAAAAGGCAGAGGACTGTTGTTTGCTTGCTTGGATCCTTTGGTGGCCAAAAAGTGAGCAGTCTTGTTTCCTTTCCTCCACCGAAGTTATCTCAGATCGGCGGATTTCCTAATTTCCTCAGTAGTAACCTGCACTCAGTAACCAAGTTAGTATACAATGAACAAGTGTCCATTTCAAGCAAGAGAGTGATCTCCGTAGCATCAGTTTCAATTTCTAATCTTAAAATTTATTTTTCACATACGAATTGTAGCCCAGTCCCGAGAGCCAGTAGCTCCATGTAAGCAGGAGTATATGCAACGACTGAGGTGTAAAATCCCAAGATTCAGTTCCCATGGTTGTTTCTAAATATTCCGTTGATGCCCCTTTTCTTGTACTTACCCTCGAAGGCACCATCAATGTTGATCTTAAGGGAAACAATTGCAGGCGAGTGCCACTTTATTATGATGGATGAAGTAGAAGAGGTGTAACGAGAAGAGTTTGTACAATATTTAAACTCTTTGCAGCGCATGATAACCATATCTAGAGACAATTAGCTGCATAGGTTATTAAACAAGTTATTATTTCTATTGAGCCAAAGATGCCAAATAGCCAATGGGGAAAATTCTTCCCATGGGATTCCTAAATGATCAGTAATTATGTTTGTGTCTTTTAATAAGGTGAGCCAGTGCTCAGAATTTTGATTTAAAGGAAGAAAGTTTAGGAGCGAATCACTCAAAAAATTCATTGTTATTGGAAATTCAAGGAAAATATGAGTAATTGTCTCCTCAGCTCCTTTACAAATTAAGCAAGTAATGTCGATGTTGATGCCAATGTAATGGAGATATTGCTTTGTGGGAAGCCAATTATGGGAGCATTGCCAAAAAAGATATTTGATCTTATGGAGTGTTTTTAGTTTCCAAATCCAGTAAAACTTATAGTTAGTAGGTGTTGGAGTGGAGATTAGTTTGTAGGTAGAGCTCGTAGAAAATATATCGTTTTGAGTATGGGTCAAGTCGGGATATCTCTAGTATTATTGGTAGTGGCGAGGTTAATAAAAAACTTATATTCTTTTATATCTGAAGAAAGTACAAAGGATAGTTTGGAGAGATCTCAATGATGAGAAATCCAAAGGTCGTTGACTTTAAGGGTTAGGTCAGATTGATTTAGCGACCCTTGGATTAGAGTATTTAGAGTCGGGAGACTAGGTATTTATGCGGAGAACCAGCAACTAATATTTCCTAGACCAATCACCCATCAAAGACCCTTACTACAGATTTTCCAACCTATCATAATGTTGTTCGAGATGAAATGTGATTTCTCTCGTGGTTGTATTGGCTAATTAGTGTGGTGGCCTATATGGAACTTGGGGTTAGTGAAAAGTCTCCAAAAGGGACTGGTCAAAGAAAATTTTCCTATGTTGAAAATTATTATTCCAATAAATTATGACCACATTAAGGAATATAAATTTGGACGTAACATTTTCAATTACACATGTTGAAAATCGATTGGTTTACTTAAATATGTTCTAATTTGTGGACTGATTAAAGGAAGTTAGAGCAGAGAATTTTATCCTATGTCTCCTGCTTTTGTTTTCTTCCTTTGCTATTGAGGAATAAAAGGAGGGAAAAAAGAAAATAGACAAAAGAACAGAGTTGTCATATGGAGGGAAATATAAGTAATGTGATCAAATATTGGATTGAAGGAGAAATTGAAACTTTTATGAAGGTATGGTTATCAATTTATGCTTCACTATGCTACTGTTATTTAGTAGCTAAATTCTTCCAAAAGGTTTATTTAGGCTCTTATCTTTTCTCCCTATGATTTGTTTTTTCCTTTATCTCCCTCTCAAAATTAACTCTGTTCATCTTTGTGGTAACACTGCTTTTTTCATTTCTTGGCTTTGCAATTTTAAGCTTCTTCTCCTTGCTTTTGACCAAGGTCCACTTTCTGATTCTTCACTTTCTATCCTTAAATTCCTAATCCTTGCTTGTCTCCCCATCAAGATTCAGCAAAAATCCCAAGAAAAATCTGAACTTTATTTGCAAAATGAGGTTAGTAGAGGTAAACTTCATCAAAATGGCCATTTTCATAAAACCCCATCAACAAAGTCAGCTGAAAAAGTTTCTGGTGAACAAACAAGAAAGGATTTTGACAAAAATGTCCATTTTCAAGAAATCCCATCAATAAAGTCAGCTGGAAAAACTTCTAGTGTACAAACAAGAAAGGATTTTGACAAAAATGTCCATTTTCAAGAAACTCCATCAACAAAGTCAGCTGGAAAAACTTCTAGTGTACAAACAAGAAAGGATTTTGACAAAAACGGCCATTTACAAGAAACCCCATCAACAAAGTCAGCTGGAAAAATTTCTAGGTTACAAACAAGAAAGAATTTTGACAAAAATGGCTATTTTCAAGAAACCCCATCAACAAAGTCAGCTGAAAAAAATTCTAGTTCTAGTGTAAAAACAAGAAAGGATTTTGACAAAAATGGCCATTTTCAAGAAACACCAGCTCTCAACTCAGCTGCTAAAACTGAAAATAACCCTTTTCAAGATGGTCATTTTCATGAAACCCCATCTCAAAAATCAGCTGAAAAATCTTGTAGTGTTCAAAATGGGAAGTATAGTAACCAAAACGGCCATTTTCAAGAAAGGCCATTTCCATCTTCTGGAAAATCCAAGTCAGTTCTGAATTATGGCATAAAAGCACTTCTTTTTGCCTTAATTATTAGAGTTTATGACTATAGTGACTATATACATCCCCATATAATTATGGTCATTTACTGCTTCCACATATACTTTAGCTTAGAAATCATTCTAGCCATTGTTTCGGGCTTGGCCCGTGGGCTTCTCGGGCTTGAGCTCGAACCACAGTTCAATGAACCATATTTATCTACATCACTACAAGATTTCTGGGGCCGGCGTTGGAATCTCATTGTCACTCGTATTCTTCGCCCCACGGTATACAATCCAACTTTAAACCTCTCCACAAACATTTTGGGCCGGAAGTGGGCCCCACTTCCTGCTGTGGTGGCAACGTTCCTTGTATCGGGCCTAATGCACGAGCTGATATTTTACTATTTGGGCCGGGTTAAGCCCACTTGGGAAATCACCTGGTTCTTCTTGCTACATGGAGTGTGTTTAAACATTGAGATTTGTGTTAAGAAGGCGATTAATGACAGGTTTAAGCTGCCAAAGATTATCGGGACGATCTGGACCGTTGGATTTGTTATGATCACGAGTTTCTGGCTGTTTTTTCCACAGTTGCTAAGGTGTAATTCTGATGTTAGAGCATTTAAGGAGTACGAAGCTATTCGTGTATTCTTTAAGGATGTTACAAATGCTGTGAATTTAACATTTTTGAGAGATCTAAAATTTTAGTTCTATGAGCTTAATATTAATGTTATGGGTTCATATCTACTAATTTATTATAATTTTAATAATTTTTTATACATAAATTTATGTTCCACGTTAAAAGTATTAGGTTCAATATCCGCCTCTGTTTTGAGATAATCCATCGACACAAATTTACTTATATTTAATGTATTTGTAACAAACCAATACACTCTTATAGCTAAGTTGATTGTATTTCCAATGCAATATAATATATTTATACCATTTTCATCTCTTTTGTATAACGGTATTTGATCGTACATAAAATCTAAAACAACCTCAAATCAGGGGCGGCCCTTCCCTAAAGTCAGTAAAGCAACTGTTTTAGGCCCCATATTTGAAAGGGCCCCATTTTTTGCTACACCTAATAAACTATATTATGTGAAGTGAAAATGTTTGATTTCTTACTTTAATAAACATAGAGAAGAAGAATTTGCAACTGCTATGATTTCTGCCACGGAAATTGCATTTGAAATGAATATCGAATCCGAATTTCTAAGAAACGTGTGATATATAGGAAGAACCATTTGATGAGAATGTTGAAAATAAAATCTCAAATTTCTCGAAAAATCTTTTAGAGTTGATTACTTTTATACATAGTAGACAAGGCTATTTTTTACTTCATAATAGATTTGAACAATTCGAGGCATATGAAAATATTTTTGGTTCACTATTTAGCGATAAAAAACTGAGATCACTAGATGATTGAAAATTTTAAAAATATTGCCTTAATCTTGAATTTTCCTTAAAGCATAATAATCAATCTGATACTGATGATTTAGATTTATTTTCTGAATCAAATTTTTTTTTAAAAAAATAGTACAATTAGAAGATAATAATTTATTTGATATACTCAATCAAATAAGAAGATTCGATTCTTTTTCAAATGTTTATATTCCTTATAGAATAATGTTAATAACTCATGTTAGGATTGCTTCAGCGGAAAGAAGTTTTTCAAAATTAAAATTGATAAAATCTTACCTAAAATCAACAGTGTCTCATGAGAGGTTAAATGTATTAGCTATATTATCAATTGAGAAAGAATTATTAGGAGAAATTGATTATAAAAAAATTATTAATAACTTTGAATCTAAAAAAAAACTTTAAAATAAATACTTTTTTTTAAAAAAAAAAATATTAAGGCCCTCATAAAGTTTGGCTTTAGGCCACAAAATTCGTCAGACCGCCCCTACCTGAAATGTAAAATGTATCATAAAAATTAGAAGGGGGTAAATATTAGTTAGTATTTATACCATTTTTCCCCTTTTTTTTGTGTGTGATTTTTGCCACGTCGGCGCATGTTCAAGTCAATATCCTTTTGACTTGCTAGTCATGAATGATTTAATCTGCACAATTTTATAAAAATTGGGGTGTCTAATAAGAACATATCTTAATTCATGTGTCAAAATGTAAAATTTAATCTATTTAATGGGCCGGTTATGTATTTAACCAATTAATTTCTTACATATTAACGAGTTAGTGCACATATAGTCTATAGTCACAATTTGCTCTTAAAATTATAATTATGCACAAGTCTGGAAATAACGAGTTAGTGCACATATAGTCTATGATTTTCTTTACAGGGAAATTATTTTCCTTCTTCGTAACTTGTAAATCGTTAGTTCTTTAATTTTAATTTTTACTGTAGTCAAATAAATTGCTTAAGCTCATTCTGAATCCATAAACATTCAAAAAAAAAATCGTATACAGTCGAGGGTGAGACTTACCACCAATTAGGACGGAGCTAAAAATTTTGGTACGTTCTGACAAATTCAATAATTTTTATTTAGATACTTATTTGTGTTAGGAATTCGATTAAAAATATATTATAACTATTTAATTATGAATCAAATAACTACGAAAATTCAGAAGACATAACTAACAAATCTTGACTCCACCTCAATTATCAAGAAAGACAGCGGACCCCAAATCTAGGTTGAGACTACTAAAGGAGAAACAGACTATTCCTTATTGAATCCGCAAGAGGACTAACAACAATCAAGTACATTGTAGAAGGACAAATTCAGGATTTAAATACAGTTTAACTTTTATAAACTGACAATATAAGAAAAAATTAATTTTGCACTATCTAGTCACTTAAATAATAATTATAATTGTTATTCATAAAAGAATATTAACCTCTCTAGTGTAGTTTGCGAGTTATAATATTGGAGCGAAGTTTATCCAAAGCGCACCTGAAACATAGCGACTGCGGATTCCTAGTTTACAAACCTAAAAAAAAAAATCAGTAACCTTAACAATAACGCAAGACGCTTGCTAGAACAAATGAGAATACACGGTTAGTGAAAAATTGTTTTAGATTATAAGTGCATATAATATAAGTTTAATTCATAGAAGATTATTTATACATAGCTGGTTTCAAAAGTTTTGATTACATTGAATTGTCAATTGTGAAAAAAAAAGAATTAGAACTCCTTTATATTTATACATGTATGTCATAACAGAGGCAGAGTTAGGATTTTAAATTTATGAGTTTGAAATTCTAATCATTTTATGTTACTGAGTTCTAAATTAATAATTTATATATATTCAATAGATTTTGTTAAGATAAATACATGGTTCGAACAAAAGCTACTAGATTCAGGCAAACCCGCTTACGACACTCTAGCTCTGCCCTTGTGTCATAATCATTAAATATATCTCAAAATTAAGACTATCTAATTATGTGAATCTTTTCCAATCCCACTTCAAGATGTCCCCTAAGCCAACCATCATTATATGTATAATTAGATCTTTTCCAATCCCACTTCACTATGTCCCCTAAGCCAACCATCATTATATGTATTTTTATTCTTTTATTATAAATAATAAAAGAGGGTTCATCATCATCAGAAGAAGAAGAAATAGAGGGGAAATGAAAGGGGAGATCCAAAATTTCATAGTGGTATGGGCTATTGTTTTAACATCTTTATGTTACTCTCACACCATTGCCAAATTCTTTCCCAAAGGCAAATCAAGGTTTCTTGCCATAATTCCCATTGTTTGTCTTTTTTTTATACTTCCTTTCTATCTTACCTCTATTAATCTTGGTTCTACTACTTCATTTTTTATTGCATGGTTAGCCAATTTCAAGCTTCTTCTTTTTGCTTTTGGTAAAGGTCCTTTGTCATCAACTCCACCTTTGCCACTTTCAACATTCATTCCTTTGGCTTCTTTGCCTATAAGGTTTCAAACATCATCAACTAAAACCATCCAAAAGAGAACAAAATCAAGTTTAAATCTTGTTACCAAGATTGCACTTCTAGCCATTTTGATAAAGGTGTATAACTATAAAGACCATTTGCATCCAAAGATCATTCTCTTCTTCTATTGTCTACACATTTACTTCGTGCTAGAGATCATGTTGACCACGGTTAGCACCATGGTTCGAATCATGAGTCGAGTGGAGCTTGAACCACCCTTTGATGAGCCTTACAAGACTAGCTCGCTTCAAGATTTCTGGGGTAGGAGGTGGAACCTCATGGTAACCAATATACTTCGTCAGACCATTTACGATCCTGCCCAGTCTACAATGTCAGACCTGATCCCGAGGAAGTGGGCCCAGCTTCTTGCTGTGCTCGCGACGTTTTTTGTGTCCGGGCTAATGCATGAGCTGATTTTTTACTACATATCAAGACTAAATCCTAGTTGGGAAGTCACATGCTTCTTTATTATTCATGGAGTGGCTTTAACTCTTGAAATTATGATCAAGAAATTGTTGAATGGCAAAATTTTGGTTCCTAGGATTATCTCAGGCCCATTAGCATTGGGATTTATAATTTTGACCAGCTTTTGGTTGTTCTTTCCACCTTTATTGAGGGGTAAACCAGATGTTAAAGGATGTACTGAATCTCTTGCTTTCTTAGAATTTGTTAGGTATGGTAAACTAGTTAGTCCTTCTAATATCACCTGTCCATTCTTGTAAGATTAGGTTAGTTTAGTCATTTAGTGATAAATTATTTATACTAAGTGGGCGTTTGGACATAAGAATTGTAAAATTTCAAAAAAAAAAAAAATTCAAGGGAAAATGATATTTAAAAATTAGAGTTATGTTTGGACATGAATTTAATTTTGGGTTGTTTTTGAAGTTTTGTGTGTGATCTGAGTAGAAATTTTGAAAAATAACCTTTTGGAGTTTTTCAAATTTTCGAATATTTTCAAATTCATCTTCAAGTAAAAATTGAAAATTTTATGGCCAAACACTAATTTCAAAAAATATTGAAAACTTTTCGAAAAAAATGTAAAAAAAAAATTCTTATGTCCAAACGGGCTCTAAGTGGGTGTCTGAACATAAGAATTGTAAAGTTTCAAAAAAAATAAAAAGTGAAATGTTTTTCAAGTGAAAATGATATTTGAAAATTAGAGTTGTGTTTGAATATGAATATAATTTTGGGTTGTTTTTTAAATTTTGTGAGTGATCTGAATGAAAATTTTGAAAAACAGATTTTTGGAGTTTTTTAAATTTTCGAAAAATTTCAAAATTTATCTTTAAGTGAAAATTAAAAATTTTCTGACAAAACATTAATTTCGAAAAAAGTGAAAAAATTTCAAAAAAGCGAAAAAATTTCTGTCAACATCATGGGAAAGAGTAGCGTACTACTTAATTAATATATAATTAATATTAAAAGAAAAACAAAAAGAAGTCTACTAACTTTAGCTTTCTTTTGAAGAATAATGTGAATTTGACTTTGACGGGGTCAAGCATAAGAAGTGCGTTATAATATATTTTCCATATGCCATTATTTGAATAAATTAGTTAAAATACATAATATATGGAAATTCTCCTTTCATAATAAATGTATTTATTGTCACTATAGGTCAGTGGTTCAAGTAGTCTTCTCTTTTTTGTATTATCCTTTGTGGATCTTGATGATGTATTAAATCCTATAAACGCAACATCTGCAGCTAATAACTATATATTAATCTGTTTTACAAATAATTAAACATATTTGAATTTTGAAATAATGTTTCTTTCATCATAGTTTTAAACAAGGGTATACATGGATTGAGTTGGTTTAGTTTTTATCAAAATCAAATCAAACCAACTATATCGGTTTGGATTGGTTCGATTTTATCGGATTTTTCGGGTTTTAAATTTTTTGATAGATAAAGTTTTAATAAGTGAATATGTTTAGCAAATATTGAAAACATTGACAAACATATGATCTATTAAAATATTCGAACGAGAGAATTTTTTTAGTAACACTTAATAGTTATTTTCTTAGTCATCTATCAATAATTTTCCGTCAATGTACACTCTCAAGGTTAACACATGAGAGGTCCCAAATATTTCTACTTGTTTTAAAAAAAATTCAATATAAAGTCATATATATATACTTATATGTCGGTTTGGTTTGGATTTTTTTACTCAATACTAAACCAAGTCAAACCAAATCTAGTCGGGTTCTTTAATCAGTTTGGTTTGATTTGTTTGGTGCGATTTTCCGATTCGGTTTGAACACCCTGAGTTTTAAACGTTATATGTGTTTTGAATTCATAAGCGGTCATAGTTAAGACTTATCGTAATGTTGTTACTTCTCAAGAACGATATATGGTGAGATGGATCACACTTAATCCGAGACTTGTTGCCAATTCGCAATGCGGAGAGAGATAAATCTAGAATTTTAAAGCAATTTAATAAAATGTTGTAACAAGTTATTAATCTTATCTTAGAGTTTACTAATATACACTTATTACTTATAGTTGAATTTCAAATATTTGATTTAAGAAACCAGATCTCCTTGATCATGACATCAAGAAAAAGACACCGAAAGTTACACCGGAGTTCGGACTTTTTTTATGTTAAGGAGCTCTGTTGTGTTTCCACTACTAAAAGTTATCATGTCCGTATACATTGTATGTTAGCTTTTGACAAAGACAAAATTAGTTTTATCAAGAAAGTGCGTATTGAAATTCCATATAATTAATAGTACAAGACAAATACGATGTTCAACAGTAGGAAATTTCACATGGCATTCAAATTAATTCTATCTTATCTTATACAACCTTGGTAATTGGTATTAAAGGAGAAGAACAATTGTACATGTGAAAGTTAGCTAGACATGGTCCATTGTGAATAAAAATCTGAAAAATTAACTTGAATAGTCATCCGCTCAAACAACAAACAACAATAAGAACGACCCACTAAAATCTCACCAGTGGGGTCTGGGAAGAGTATCGTGTACGTATACTTTACCTCTACCCCGAGGGAATAGAAAGATTGTTTCCAATAGACTATTGGCTCAAGAAGACGAAAAGAGACAAATTTATATGTACATTATTTGTGTATAATGTACATCTATTAGCTAGGGGCTGTAAATATTATTGGTCGAGCGGTCAAATATGTAATAAAATTCAAGATCTTACAAGAGTGGACATGTGATATTAGTTGGACCAACTAGTTTGCCATGCTTGAGGAATTCTAAGAAAGCAAGAGATTCAGTACATGCTTTAAGCTCTGTTTTACCCCTCAAAAATGGTGGAAAGAACAACCAAAAGCTGGTGAAAATTATAAAAGCTAGTGCTAATGGTCCTGAGATAATTCTAGGAATCCAAAATCTGCCATTCAACACTTTCTTGATCACAATTTCAAGAGCCAAAGCCATCCCATGAATGAGAAAGAAGACCATGACTTCACCACTAGGCTTCAATCTTCCAATGTAGTAGAAAATCACTTCATGCATTAGCCCTGAGACGAAGAACGTCGCGAGAACAGCAGGAAGTGGGGCCCACTTCCTTGGGATCCGATCTGATATTATATACAGGATAGGATCATAAACGGTCGGACGAAGTATATTAGTTACCATGAGGTTCCACCTCTTACCCCAGAAATCTTGAAGTGAGCTAGCCAAGTAAGGCTCATCAAAGGGTGGCTCAAGCTCGACTCGAGTCACGACACGAACCATGGTGCTAACCATGGTCAATATGATCTCTAGCATGAAGTAAATGTGTAGGCAATAGAGGAAAAGAATGATTTTTGGATGCAAATAGTCTTTATAGCTATACACCCTTATCAAAATGGCTAAAAGTGCAATCTTGGTTACATGATTCAAAGTTGACCTTGTGCTCTTTTTGGTGGTTTCAACTTTGCTAATTGAGGGATTTTGAAACTTTATAGGCAAACAAGCCAAGGGAATGAATGTTGAAAGTGACAAAGGTGGGGTTGATGACAAAGGGCCTTTACCAAAAGCAAAAAGAAGAAGCTTGAAATTGGCTAGCCATGCAATGAAGAAAGAAGTAGTGCCACCAAGATTAATAGAGGTAAGATAAAGAGGAAGAATGAAAAATAGGCAAACAATGGGAATTATAGCAAGAAATCTTGATTTGCCTTTGGGAAAAAATTTGACAATGGTGTGAGAATAACATAAACTTACTAAGATAATAGCCCATGCTACTATGAAATTGTGGATCTCTCCTTCCATTTCTCCTCTTTTTCTTCTTCTTGGAAAATGGATTACAAGAAAGAGATGCCTTTGGTTATTTTCTGATAGGAAAAAACATATTATATGATGGTTGACTTAGGAAACAGTGGCGGAGCCACATGCACCCAAGAGGTGTCAACCGACACGCTTTAAATTACATTATTTAGCTCGGTAATTTTTTATATATATATATATATACACTATATAATGAAACCACTTGACTTCTTGGTGAGTTTATTTTTTATTTTTATTTTGACCCCCTTAAAGAAAATCATGGCTCCGATACTGTTAGGAAACATGTGAAGTGGGGTTGGGGAGAGATGGCATCTTTCACATAAAATAATTAAGTAGTCGTCATCTAAGATACGTTTACTAAATAGGAAATATATTCTGCACATGATCAACGCAATCTGATTTTTTGGAAAGAGTTTTAATTGCTCTTTATACTGTCATTGTGATTTAGTAATTTAATAATGTAGTCTATAGGAAATAGTAAGTGTAGATCATTTGGGAAATTAATTCTCTGTTATTCTTTTTCTGTCTAAACAATAAAGGATTTATGTTACCCATACTAACCATATATAATTTCTTTTCGCTATCAGTATACTTTAATATGTTATAGTAGGTCAATTATCATTTTTATGAAGTCACTACTTGATATTTATCATAGAAATTTACTTGTCATTATGTTACAAGTATCTGATTGTGTAAATATTTTTTTCCCCTAACTACAAGAAATTAAATTCAAAAACTAAACCTAACATTCAAGTATGTTATTAACTCTCTTATATTTCCTTCCCTTCTAGCTCCCAAACAAGAGTTAAGATATGACGCCATCGCAAATGGTTTTTTAGTTATATAGTAACTATTTTTACCCAAAAAATAATAATAAATCAGCGAAAATAACACAGGAGGATGGTAAAATAAATACAGAAATCTTTAGACTCAAAATTTTTATTCAAATTACATATGGTGACAAGAGATTATTTCTTCACCATACTAGTTATCCAATTAAAATGGACAAAGATCACTTTAGCGGCCGAAACTATTTACATCCGGCAACCACAAAAATATATAATATCTATATATATCTATATATTTTTGTATATAACGTTTATATATTTTTGTATATAACATACAGAAATAAATATATTACAAACAATATATATTATATCGACTATTATTTTGAGAGCAGTTATACAATATCATTTTCCTAATTAAGATGTTGAACTCTAGGCCCGTTTATCGACATATTTTTATGAAGCATTATTCATTGTTAATGCAGTGGCAAAACATTAGGCAATGTGCAGGACAAGGTCGTCAACATTTAAGACCATAACAAGATGATGAGTCACTATTGAACAACCCAAGACATGGCCCTACTTCAGTTGTTTGGAGCAATAAATGGAAATTAATGCTGTTTTAAAGACCAGTTCCCGAGTTTGGAGACACAAAGCATCCCGCATTCATACAGGATTCGAGAAAGAATCGTGGATTCATATGTATTCACGCAGCCCGCCCCATCCTAGGTACAGTTTAATATGGGCCCATCCCGTTTCAATTAAGTGGGCCGGGCCGGGCCGTCTTGGACAGCCTTAGTATTAACTTAATACCAGGCTAAACTATGAGTTGTACTACTCTTTATAAGAAGACCTCTTCACCTCTTGCAGTTCCTCTTTTTTTTCTTTTTGGCTTTATGCATCCTGCATCTGAACTACTATTCCAGATTCGCGCTGCATAAGGTGTTTAGCCCATTAAAGAGAGAAGCGCTCCCTACCGTATGTCATGTAGTTATGTCACAGCGAACATTAAGTGACAAATGTACAGAATTGATGACAAATGATTGGTAATACTACAGAGATAATCACTTATTATTTCAATTGAAAAGGAATAAAACCACTTACATGCTTTTACTATTGTAATATGTACAAACGAGATTATAATATACACCAACAGAAAACTGAGTTTATGTACCTGATAAAATGAGCTGATTGTTGCACTCCTCCAGCTAACACTTCTCACAGTTGCTTCTTTTACATACCTTTGATCAATGTCAGAACAAGCGATTCAAGATTGGTTATTTCTAGAGGTAACTTTCGTCCTTTTTTTGTCCGTTTTGATAAATCAACTATCATTTTTAAGATGAATTAGCGAAACAATGATCTTTTCGATTGAGTTTTCAATGTGAGGCGCCTTGAGAAGATGTATTGAGTAGCCTGCAAGATTGCTGTACTATCAGTTTATACGTAGAGGGATGCTTCCACGCTATAAACGAGAACTTGTCACCATATCGCTCCATTCCTTCTACCAACAACTGCCAAACTAAGGCTCCTGCACCAGCTTTCCTCTTCTTTGCTGACTCATAAATCTTGTCGTAAACTATTTTCAGATAAATATTTCTGTCATGTACTCCTTCCTTTTGCGTACTTGAAGGAAACCCGACTTCTGTGAAAAGAACAGGCTTCTTAAGGATCTTTTCAGCTTCACTAATGTGAGAATCAACCCAATGAGATAGAAAATCCAATTTCGCATCTGAATTTATACCTTGGATCCTGCAACACAACATGGTTTAACAGAATCAATAAGGAAATAGTGATAAACGCATATTTTTTTGCTGTTTATGCTGCATCTTTTTGAAAGAAAACAAGCTTAAACTTCTACTACTACCAGATTTGGGTACGAGTTGGAATAAATTTATTCTGCTTTGACTAACCAACTGTGGGGGTAAGCATGAACGGAAGTAAAATCGATGTTGTCAATAGCGGAGTTTTCAATGAAGTCCACTCCAAGTGATGCAGCCCATTTCCCTGGGTTCGCTCCAAAGCTTCCAGTTTTTTCCACACCATAAAAGCCCTCGAGTCCAACAGTCACGAGATGCTTCTGATCCAAACTTTTGACAAATCCAGCCATCTCAGTTATCCACGCCTGTTCACAAATCGCCGTTCAAGCTAAACATAAGAAGGTACTAGATGCATCATGACGAGCGATATTGGTTTTATGTATTATCCCAGAAATCTTGATATGCGGACTAATTATAGTAATTAACAGAGTCTTAAGTAAGATTACTGTATAGCCAGGTGACATGATTGCAAGTGTTTATCTATGTCCGATCCTTTATTTTCCTTGAAGAGGGAATTTAAAAATACATGCGGAAAACAACTGTTTGCTAGTTGACCAATTTCACTACACAAGATTGTTCCACCTGAGAGCCCATTATCAGCTCTTGCTTCATAATCTCATTTTTCCAGTGTCGTTGAGAGGCTAAATCTCAATAGCAAGCAGTATAAATCTGAAAAACTCACCTGCAGAGCAGCAGCTGATGAACTGGATTCACAACGCGGTTCATTTATGAGTTCCCATGCAAATATGGCTGGTTCTTCTGAATATTTAACTCCACTTATGGAGTTTTTCCTTGCCACAACAGCCTTCCATGTGCCAAAAAGAATAATGAATAATAATGTGCTTATTGCCTTATTTCATCACGTTAACGTAAATAGAAAGAAGTTGCTTAACTAAGACATATATGTTAAATTAGGAGGTTAGTTAGTTTACAATGGACATAAATTTTAGTACAATCTCAGTAGCATACAAGAATATGAATAATTGAATAGAACTATCGGACGTTGGACGTGGAAATGCATCAAAAGTTGCTGAAGTTTTCATCGCAAAGTGCTTTTATGACGCCCCTCCAGAAGAATTTCAATGATCTAGGTATTTTTCCTTAGTAATTAGAATAGGTAAACCAAACAATGACTAGTACACTATGTCTCCAAAATCATGTCCTCTTTGCTTTGATCAGTACAACTTTACTGGAACAAATAACAATAGCTACCAAGGTTTTCTCAAGGAGAAAACTTAGGATGTAGTAAGAATGGCACAATGATCTCATTTCTTGGATCATGCCTCTTAGTTGGAAGTAGTAAGAAAAAAGCAGTAATATGAAACTTGAGCCTCATACATTTCATACATGTAATTCTCTGTATCCTATACTGATACTATGCAGCAATAATTAAAATCTAAACGTGCATCTAAGACATGATATTGATGCAACTACTCAGGAGATTCAGAAGATACATGTCAAGTTAGAGCAGATCAAGACTATTGAAGGCCTGAAACAGATCTTAAACTAGTTAGATGTTGCAAACTGTTTATAATACCAGTTGGGTGCTTGCACACAGTGTCGAATCTTCTAAGTGGACAAAAGACTCTAACAAACAGAGAGTATAGGGAGAAAAAAAAAAGGAGAGCTCGTCGCCAGGAATAAAGAAAAAAAAAGAGCTTTTCCACGGTACATTGGATTCACATTATTGACTGGAATAATTTGCTCAATTTGAACATACCTTGACAAAAGACTTGTAGTACGCTTTGACCGTTGGGTTGGTAAAGAATGCATCACCTGATGAAGACACATTGGTACCAGCTTCTTGCGCCCACCTCACATATTGAGCAGTGCCACCATAAGCATTTAAATTGTTTACAAGACTCAGAATTAATCTAATGTTATGCTTCCTTGCCTCGACAATAACATAATCTAATCCCTGAAACGGATAGGATAATTAGACTATATCAAAATGCGAAAAAAGGGGTGGCGATTTATTGCACTAGATTGGGACTTGTAAATTCCACGTGGCCTAAAATTGCATCATTAAGAAAGGCCATGCCCAATAATATGTAACAGTACAGTAAGATGAACAGAATTATGTGGACATATGCTTGCAGATACAGGGACAAGACAACCGTCAGAAATTGCAAATGCTACATTATAATGTCTTTTTTTCTAGTGTGGTCTACTAATCTGTGGTTTCTGTTGCTCCTTTCTGCAGCATTCTTAAGGCATTGGATCGATTATTTAACAAAGATTGAATATAATGAATTTTGAGCAAATACTTCATAAAATTTGTATCTTCGGCCATCTATAACGCACTCCACTATCAGCAGAAAACTCAGTTGCTTGGATCTGCATAATAGCAGTCAGTACTAGGTTCTCATGAATGCTGATATCATAGTAAATTATGCATCAGTACTATGCAGTATTTCGGTTGCTAGATGTAGCAATCTAGACTACTGGAATGTTCCAGTAGTCTTTTAATTGATGCGCTTTATGTTAAACACCAAACGTCGAGTCCTTCAATGTATTTTTGCATAAAATCCTATCAGTTTAAATTATGACATAAGGCGAGTCCATCCATAGTGAAGCCCTGCTAGCTTTTGAATATAACTGAATATCCAAACCTGTTACTCCACCAGCTACAACTCCTCACAATTACAACAGGGTACTGAATAAGCCGGTCGATTATTCATTATTTTCTATAGCGGAGGTGTTTGGGGCAGTTTGCGTGCACCTATACCTAACTTAGCTAGTTAGCTCCGCATTGTGAACTGAATCGGAAAGGGCATATCTCTCCCTTTTATGGGCTGTTTCCCTCGTATCTGACCTATCCGCGTTAGCCCTCCCAAGCGACAAAGAGGTGGATCATCTGATCTTGAAATAGGCCATCCCAGCTATCCCGATCTTTTTATCTGTTCGTCAGGTATCTGAATTGTTCTACCCACTAATTTTATGCAAATGAGAAAAAATCATCAAGCGTTGTTTGTCTCTACTGGAATTTGAACTTTGGTCTTCCGTGATTCTCGTCCGACTTCATTGACAACTAGGCCTTACCCTTTGTTACTAGTCGATGATTCACTTACGATTAAAGTGAAGTTAGAAATACTACCAAATGTTGCAGCATAGTATTTAACTATATATGCCTACTTTTACAAAGACTCAACCTTTACCTCTCTTTTCACTAAGCTTTTACTAACATAGGAAATTATCTGTGTCTCAAGAGAATAAATCAACCTCCCACTCTACACCACCATAACACAGTGAAAATCAGAATGAAATTAGATACTTGAATGAGTTTAACAAGTTACTACAAAAGTATTTAAAAAATAAGGGCAGCCTAGTGCACTAAGCTCCCGCTATGGGCAGGGTCGGGGACCACAAGGGTCTATTGTACGCAGTCTTATCATGAATTTCTGCAAGAGGTTATTTCTACGTCTTGAACCCGTGACCTTCTGGTCACATGGCAACAACTTCACCGGTTACGCCAAGGCTCCCCTACTACAAAAGTATTTCAATAATCCAAATAATTGCTATAAAAACAAACAAACTTAGAAGTGAATTACCTTAAACACTCTTTCATTGAAGACACCAGGTAGGAGCTGAAGATCATTGGGGCCACCACCATCACTAAAAGCCCAAGTCCTACAAACACTCAAGCCCATTTCAGCACCTCTTCTCAACATCTCAGAGACTCTATACCTTGAAGATTCCCACACACTTTCCTCCATTAACCAATAAGAATTCCACCCATTAATATACAATTCTTGAAATGTTAAAGAATGAGTCTTTGGGTCCTCATTCTTGATCACAAATTGAGTTTTATTAACTCCAACAAAACCCATCTTTGGTTGCCTTAGAAAGATTTGTGGGAAGGAAAAATTAAGGTTGTCATTGAAGTTCAAGTATAAAAGAGACAGAATGGTGAAAATGCCTAATGCTGGATATAGTTTTTTGTCCCTCCATTGTGTGTCCATTTGGGAAAGTTTGTTGGTTGTTTTCTTTTTCAGTGTTAGTTATAGGCAGAGGCGGAGCCACCGTGTCGGCTACAGCTTCGGCCATATTTTGTTCAAATTATATATTTATTTTAAAATTTTTATTAAATACTATAACAATAATAATAACATTCAAGTATAAGAAAGATAATGTACAAATTATTAATTTAAAACTTAATAACTTAAAAGAATTAAGATTTCGGATTCATAAATTTAAAATTATGCTCTCCGCCCCGGTTAGGGCTTTTATTATTTTAAGCCCCCACCGTCTCAAATAAGGAGTAAACTTTTTTTCCAAAAAAATGAGTACGTGGCTTCTTTGTTTTTTGAATTTGTCACGCGGTGTTCGATATCTTCGTGTAAAGTTCATTAATGGGGAAGACTTACATTAGCAAGACTTTTTTTCTTTTTAAAATTTGAACGAGACCTCTAATTAAAAATAAAAAATTCTTATTTATCTCGGCATAATATTTTGCGGCAAGTAGCTTTGTTATTACTCCCACTAGAAGATATAGAAGGTAATTTAATTAAATAATCTTTATGATAAATAATATTTTAAAATTATGGGTGGATCAAAACTTAAACGACCTATATAATCTATTTGTGTTAAAATATTATTTATCCGTAAAAAGGTACAATTGAATTTATATATGTGATTTACTGACACTTAAATTAAGATGATCTGGTTAGTAAATTACTAAGAATAAAGAATTAAAGATAATAAAATAAAGATCTTTAAGAAAGAACATGCCTATATTTCAGATAAATTTCACTAGAATTAACCTTTTGTATAAAAACTATGGAAATGAGAGAAAGAGAGATAGCTTTTAAATTCTTGTTGATAAAGAGAGATAGCTTTTTAATTCTTGTTGATCATGTCCTTAGAATAAGTGCAAATACTGCTATTTATAGTTAATTATGATGAGACGAGATCCCTAAATCTCGCCCTCATAAAGATGAATAAATATCCCTATTGATGATAGCATAGCGTTTGGAGTAAATGCTGAGATTTCTCAAATGGCTGCCCCTTTAATGTTGCTTTCTCCAACCGTTGCCTTGCTTTCAATTTTACTTCTTCGATATTTTATGTCTTCGGAATTTGCATAACATCGGTCACATGTCTCCGGTCAGCTGACTCATATTCATTTTGTCATTATTGGCACGTATCTGCTCAAGAGACGTCCACATGTATATTCTTTTTTTTTTTTGTCATGAAAGAGCAGTAATATATATATTATAAAATATAAGTAGGTTTACATAAAAGGAGCATGCTATGGTGGCTGATCCACAACAGTATACAAAAAAAGATCCCTATCCCTCAGTGGGTTTTGATGAGTGTTTACTGCTAAAGTAGACTAAGAACGAGTTCTATTAGTGGTAGTTTGTGGTACATGCTGGAATGACAAAAAGCGTGCTTGGCGCTGGTGAAGTAGGCCTCGTTCGTCTTGGAACGCATTCAAAGCAAAAAGAGGAGTGTCTTCAAAAATGAGCATAGTGTGACCACGGTATTCTCTAATATCATGTTTAGCCATTGCGTCCGCCACCTGGTTTTGCTCCCGATATATGTGAATAATATCCGGGTCAGCCAGCTGGTGGAGAGCGGACCTGCAGTCATTAAGAAGATGTGAGTATATTAAATTGTCAGTTTGCAGCATATGAATTACCTGTTTGGCGTCAATTGCCACTTCTAGCGGCGTAAGATGATGATGGTGGGCAAGAAGGAGGCCTTGTAGGAGGCCCATTAATTCTATGTGTAGGCTAGAAGTCTGGACGGTACTGCCCGAGTATCCCAACACCCAGTTGCCCTCAAAGTCCCGAATGACCCCCCCATAGCCTGAGGCATTTGTATTTGTGCAAGCTGCGCCATCAGAATTGAGTTTGTAGAATCCTCTCTTGGGAGGTTCCCATTTAATGTACATTGTAATAACAGAAGTTGAAGGTCTTGTAGGATAATCACAATACAAGAATTTCGTGGCGAGATTGATGATATGGGAATTACTTATATTTTGATACGGGGTATTGAAGGTGTAGTGATTACGTGTATTCCAAATGTGCCATAGTTAAAAAGGAATGAATAGGGAGGAAGGGAGTTGGTTTGAGTAATAATAAGATTTGTGGTGAATAAGGTCCTTCAGGTATTGAACAGGTTGAGCATTGGAAGGAGGTAGGTGGTTTAGACCAATGGAATTCCAGTAGGTCACAGCAGAACCACAACCAAAGAAAATGTGATGGATAGTTTCCGCTTCGTTGTTGCAGAGCTTGCAAGTGGGGGATGGTAGGATTTTAAGGCGAGCTAAGTAGGAGGCAGTGGGCAGTCGGTTATGACATAAAAGCCATATGAAGTGTGTGATTTTTGGTGGAAACTTAAGGCGCCAAATCCATCAAAAGTCGGGTGTTTGTGAAGGTGTTGATAGAGAGACATAGCTGGATTTAACTGAGAATAGTCCAATTGCATTAAGACCCCAAATGATATGGTCAGGGAAAGAAGGATTTAGGGGGAAATATGTGTTATGAATTAGCTGGAGGATCGAGTCAGGCAGTACAAAGGAGAGTGAGGAGAGGTTCCAAGTATTATTGGCACGATAAGAAGCAATTGTTGCTCTAGTTTCAGGAGCTGTTAAAGGACCATGGATGAGGGAGCGAATGGTTTTGTTGGGTTGGAGCCATGGTTCATACTAGAAGTGGATATGGGAACTCGTGGCAGGCAGCCATTGAAGGCCCTTTTGGAAATGGTTCAAACCTGTGATAATGAAGCGCCAAGTACGCGATCGATTGGTCACAAGTTTTCGAGGATTTGCATATCTATTGATAAGCAGGGAGGCCCAAACCCAAAGGGTGCTGGGTAAATTAAAGAGGCGCCAAGATGTGTTGGCTTGAAGGGAACAATTTTTGGTGGCGAGCTTTTGAATGCCCAAACCTCCTTCACTTTTGGGAGTGTTGACTCTATCCCATTTAAGGAGATGAAGTTTTTTATGATTTGAAGTAGTTCCTCATAGGAAGTTTCGTTCATATCATTCCATTTTACGAATAACTGTAGGAGGAATAGAGATGAGTTGCATGGCATGGTTGGGGAGTGTATTTAAAGTTGATTTGACAAGGTTTGTTCTCCCTGCCTTAGTCATGCAACTAGTTTTCCAACCTGCTAATCGGGCTTTGAAGTTATCCAAAATAAATTGGTAGTTACGCTGAGTGGGGCGCTATAAAAAGATAGGAAAGCCCAAATATTTTCCAAAGGAGGTGCCCTCAGGCATATTAAAATAGGAAATGATAAATTGCTTATCATTAGCTGAACAGTTATTTGAAAAGAAGATACGAGATTTCTCAAAGATAAGTTTTTGGCCTGAGATATTTGTAAAAAAGTTTATGTGATCAATGATGGTATGGCAAGACTTTGAGGATATTTTTGAAGTAAGGATTATGTCATCCGCAAAAGAAGAGGTGAGAAATTTTTGGGCCCAAGGCGGAAAAGTGTATGGGTTCCCAATTGTTGTGGTCTACTGCTACATTTATGCTTCTAAAAAACATTTCTAGGCAGAGGATGAAAAGGTAAGGGGAGAGTGGATCGCCTTGTCTAAGTCCTCGTGTGGGGATGAAGAAATTGGTGGTAGATCCATTAAACAATATAGAAATTGAGGTAGTAGTGATGCACGACATGATTAATTTGATTAAAAGCGTAGAGAAGTTGAAGAAAGTCAGAGTTTTATAGATGAATGACCATTCGAGTCGGTCAAAAGCCTTTTCAAGATCCAATTTGAGAAGCATGAATCTTTCTTTGCCCTTGGATCTCTTAAAGTGGTCGAGAATTTCTTGGACAATAATTGCATTATCCGCTGCTCGACGATGTTGTAGGAAGCTGGATTGGATTGGACCTATTATCCTTGGGAGAAGCGGTTTGATGCAAGCAACGATGATTTTATAGTTGGTGTTACATAAGCTGATAGGGCTAAATTGGTTTATAGTGTTAGCTGCTTGGCTTTTAGGAATAAGGCAGATGTAGGTGGAGTTTATTTCAGGGGGGATTTCATAAGTATTGAAGATTTTATTACAAAAAGAGAGGACAGATGATTGTATTTATGTCCAGTAATGTTGATAAAAGTAGGGGTGGAGACCGTTCGGGCCTGGTGATTTAAACTGTTTGAAGGAGTTGATAGCTTGGTGCAATTCAAAAGGTTGGAGGGGTCGTATTAAAGATTGGGACTCCCTAGGAGTAAGAAATAAGTTAGAGTTTGGGAATAGATTGTTTGTGGAAAGGGTATGTTCCGTACTAAACAAATTACTAAAGTGTGAGATAATTAAGTCCTTTATGACATAAGTGTCGTAGATCCAATGACCAACAGTGTCACGCAAAGCAGTAATACAGTTTCGTTTACGGCTTTGTAAAGTAGTAAGATGGAAGAATTTAGTGTGGGCATCCCTGTCATTTAGCCATTGGATACGGAATTTTAATTTCCAAAAGTCTTATTCTAACTTAAGTATATTATTATAATCAACAATTAGATCACGTTCTAAGTTTTGTAGGAAACTACTAGTTAGAAAATGCGGGGAGCATTGTATGCCTCCTATCCTAGCGAGTAACTTAAGTTTTCTTGCAAAAGTATTTCCAAATGTAGTTTTATTCCAATGTTGAACTTTCGTTTGAAAATTAATAATAGCAAGGAGGAGAGAGTTATTATTTGCTTGCCATACATGAGAGACTAGTAGGCGAAGCCCTGGATGGGTTGACCAAATAGATTCAAATTGAAAAGGTTTGGTCATGGCCCACGTTGACGCAGTGAGATTGAGGAGTAGCGGGCAGTGGTCAGAGTGAGTGCGGGGGAGGTGTTGGACAAGGGCGTTAGGGAATAGATGTATCCAAGCATAATTTGCTACTAAACGGTCTAGCCGTTCTAATATAGCGGCATAACGGCGTCGATTGTTTGACCAAGTAAAGCGACTGCCTTTAAAACCAAGGTCAGCTAATTGACAGTGATTTAGGCAATTTAAGAAATTATCAGCACGGGTATTATTAATATGTCGACCTCCAAACTTTTCGGAGGCAGGGGTGACTTCATTGAAGTCGCCTCTAACTAGCCAAGGGCCTTGGTAACTATATGAGATAATAATTAAATTTTCCCTGAGTAATTTTCTATTTGCTAAGTTAGGGCTAGCATAGATTGCTGAAAAAAGAAAATTTTTATGTAAAGGAAGTACCTCCACCATGCAGTGAACCCCTTGGTTAGTGATGGCTATTTCTTCAACCCATAGGGGGGTTTCGTCCCACAATACCGCTATTCCTCCAGAGTTACCCTCAGCTACTACTGACGCCATACTAGTGAAGGAGAAATCATCACGCAAAGGTAGGTGATCTTGCAAGTGAGTTTCTAGTAGGACTACTAGAGCTGGATGATGATAGTCCAACAACGACCTAAAATTTCTACGAAAATCAGATGATCTGGCTCCCCGACAGTTCCATATTATGAATTTTATTTTAAGATGATTGTTCAGGGGATGGGGTGACAGTAGTACTTGCTGGGTCGTCACAACATTCCTAGGTTGGGAGTGGTTCAATGTGGGTATAAGGACTAGAGCAAACTTGCCGACGTCGGGGTTGACGATTGGACGAATCTTGATGAGACATTTTTTGAGGTTTGGAGGGCAGCGAAGGTAAAGATTTTTTTGATACTGCTCCTTTAGGGTGGAGAGCTGGGTTTCTTCTAGGTCGATCAACTCCGTTCGAGATTCTCGCATTTCGGCAGCTAGAGCCGATATTTCTTGTTGGGACATACCCTCCTGTGATTGAGGGATGAGAGTCAGACTGCTGATGGTCATATGGTTGTTCGATGATGAGGGGTGATTGGGGAGGGGGGCTGGAGTTTGCAAAGGTGGATATTGAGTTACATGTTGATGAATCCATGGAGTGGGGTGGGTCTCCAGTGATGGTTTGGATAAAAAGGCATCTCTCCCATTTGAGGGGGTAACGCTTGTAGAAGAGATGTCAGGGGAGGTGGAATTGAAGATTGGAACTGGGTAATGGTTTCCCAGCCCAGGATCATCCTCTGCGTCACTATTTGTGCTAAGTCGGAGGGGTTTTGTATCATTATGAGCACCGGTTGGTTGTTTATTTCCAATATGAATGTTAGAGCATGGCCAAACAGACCCATCTCTAGCCATGATTGGGCTGGAGCTAGTGGTTGAGGTGTGGTCGACGTGAATATTTGGCGAAGCTGGGGGGTGGGGAGGTTGGGATTCTGCATGGTGTATGGTAGCGGGGGTATTTGGTGGTAAGGTGGAAGAGGGTTGTGGTGAAGATGGATTCCTGTGTAAGGACAGTGTTGAGAGTGAGGATTCATGTTGCAGAGGATGTTTTGGTGGTAAATATTCTAAGTGTGATACTGGGTGGGAAATAGAGGGGTTGGTATGAGGCGGTGGTATTGGTAGGGAGTCTTTTGGGCTAGTAGGCATCGGGGAGTGAGATGGGTCATCATGAATTTCATTGAAACTTGGACTGAGTGGTATTATGTTAGTGGTTGAGTGTATTAGTGGGTTTGAAAGATTTATTTGGCTAGAGACTAATGTAACATTGTCTGATGAGCTGGGCAATTTGGTTGCTAGGATAGGTAATTCAAGATTCGAAGAATCCACTAAAGGGGACTTATTGGAGTATGACGTGGCAGGGATTTGATTAGTGGAAGGAGTGGTGAAGGAGGGGGGGGGGGGGGGGGGGGAGGGAATCCCACGTGTAAAAGATGAGGGTGCTGAATAGGCAAACTAGATGTGCTTTGTGTGGTAGGGGTGTTCATTGGTGCTGAATAGGCAAACTAGATGTGCTTTGTGTGGTAGGGGTGTTTGGTGCTGCAATAATTGGGTCTAGACAATTAAAAACATTAGAAATTGTAAGAGACTCCTTTATAGATCTATTTGGACGATTAACAGAAACATTTTTATTAAGTCTATTATTATGAGGATGATTTGGAGTAGTTAATTGAGTGTGAGTAGAGGAAGTACCTGTGGGCCCCACTGTTGGATTGGCCCTTACCTGATTGGAGGGAGGGGGAAAGCATGCTTGTCGTGGACGTGGTAGCGTGTTGGAAAGTGCTCTTACCCTTGCGAGATTTGCCAGAATTGAAGACCACCGTTTTCCATACATGGTCTTCTTCAGGTGGTGTTTGTACATGCAGAGGGGTTTTGGCATCCGTTGTTACCAAACGAGGTGAATGAGGAGGTGAGGAGTTTGAGGGTATTGGGGGTGGAGGTGTGGTGGTGGACGGGCACAAAGTTGGGTTATGACCTAATTTGCCACATAAGTACATAGGAGATTAATCCCCTCATATTGGATTTGCTGTTTATGGGTCCCTATATAGACGAAGGATTTTAATGTTTTCTCTATGGGGACTTCTATACAGACTCGGGCATAGCGTCCTCTAGAAGTGGAGGAGGTGCAGGCGTCGACCTTGAGTAGTTTCCCCACTTTGGAGCCTATTCTCTGAAGAATTTCAAGGTCATAAAACTCAGTTGGGAGTTGGAGTCGAATCCATATTGCAGAGTAGGTAAGCTGAGCTGATGAAGCAATAAACTTTGGCTCCCATATTTGCACTGATAATAAATGGTTGAAGACAAACCAAGGACCCTCGTGAAGAGCCCGTAGCATATTATCTTCGTGTTGAAATTTAACGAGGAAAAAGTCATGTCCCAAGTCAATGAGGGGCAGGTCCTCCGATAGCTTCCATAGCAGTTAACTTTTGTTTTAAAATTAAATTTTACCCAACACAAATATTCTAACTTCTCCTGCCGTAATTGAAACTTGGAAGTTTGTCCACTGTATTCAAATCGTGACATCTCACTGCTACACTAAGGCCTCATTTGTTTGCACTTAATGTAGGTCTGAATCTTAATCATTCAGATATCAGACATTAAGTGCATTTGTCTTTAAAGTCTGAATTATAATTATTTAGATCTTAATCGTTAAGTGTGTTTATTTTTTTTACTTCACAACCACTTAATGGGTCTGAATAGGTCTGTATCATTAAGATTTATAAAAGAGACTTAATTTCATTAAGATGCTATCATCCATATTCATTATGAACTGCCGCCACCGTCTACCATTATCAACTACCACCATGCCACCCACCGCCACCACCATCCTCAATCATAGCCGCTACCATTGTCGACTACCACCACCCCACCATCCCCACCACTCCCACCACCATCATTCTCAACGACAACCAACACTCATCCACCTCAACTACCACAACTAACCACCCCATCACCATCAACAACCATAGCTGGCACTGCTCATCATTATAAACTACTACCACCCACCACCATCTTCCTCAATTACAACTACCACTGCCACTACCCGTCATTATTAACTATCACCACCCACCACCACCATCCTCAATCATAATAGCTACCACTACCATTCACCACTAGCTACTACCCTAAACTACCACCATCAACCAAATCTACCGCTAACCACCGCTTTTAGTCGGCATTCACAAGCACTACCATTAGCCATCACCATCAACAATTATCATATTTTAAAAAGCTATTATTTTAGTGACGGAATATTAGATTAATTAGTATTTTATTTAAAATGCTTATTAATTTTCAAATAAACGTAAATTTTATATATTCAGATGTTAAAAATCAAACAATCTTAATCATTTAGTATTCAGATCTTAATACACATCTTGATATTCAGATGTGTATTCAGATTCAGATGTCTTAATCTTAATACACATCTTGATATTCAGACGTGTATTCAGATTCAGACGTCTGAATCTTAAAAAAAACAAATGAGGCCTAACTCTTTAAGATTAAAAGGTATATATCAACTTGGTATTATTACTTAAAAAAAAAATGGTATTATTATTTTTTCCTCTTTTTTTTGTCCCTATTATTTGTTTCTTAATCTTATGTAAGGAGGTTTGGCAATTTTCCAAGATGAACACAAATGCTAAAATAGAGAAGATTCCAAAATTTATGGACGAGGATGAAACGTGTGGTTTAGTGTCCTTTTCTGTCTTGGCTTGAGGTTGTTTTTGTCTCAATCTTATTTTCTGTTTAGTGGCTTTTGTTTCCTATTTCCAACTTAAGACAAATGGGCTTTGTATTTTGACATGGGCAGTGTTCAATGGGCTTCATTGTTTGACATTTGTACTCAAATTCCTAGAGTTCAGACCTAATGTAGTGGAGCCTTGGCGTAACTGGTAAAGTTGTTGTCATGTGACCAGGAGGTCACTGATTCAAACCGTGGAAACAACCACTTGCAGAAATGCAAGGTAAGAATGCATACAATAGACTCTTGTGGTCCGCTCCTTTCTCGGACCCCGCACATAGCGGGAGCTTAGTGCACTGGACTGCTTTTTTTAGAGCTCAGACCTAATGAATTAATGAATTGGGATTTTGAACCCTCTGTCTCAACTATGGAAGGCAACTATTTCATCGAATAAGAAGAAGAGATTACAACTCAATTGGGTTGATTAACCACGAAATCCAATTGGGCTGGTGCTTAGTTGGGCTATCTCAGACGTGGACCAACTTGTATGCATAAGGGCCATCGTGGACCAGGTAGCTATTCTAGAGGGGTAAAATTCAGAAATAGTCAGATTTACAAATGTTAATTAAAAAATAGCCACAGTTTCAAAAGTAATTGAAATTTAGTCACTTTTCATGTAAAGATAAATCTGAACGAAAACACTATTCAAAATCCGAAAAATATTACAACATCTTATACCGGAGTTCGAAATTTTTACATGTGAACTTTCAGGCAGTGGCGGAGCCACCTTATTTTTACATTTGACACCCCTTCGTGGGAAAAATAAACTGTGTAGCTAGGTAAAAAAATAAATTATATGTATATATATATTATGTATTGACTCCCCTTAATTTCTTGATATGTTTACTTTTATATATTTTAACACCCCTTAACGAAAATTCTGGCTCCGCAACTGCTTCCACCATAATATACTGGAATTTCAGCATAATATACTGATCCAGCATAATATGCTGGAAGTTCATACACATGTGCTCCAATCTCCAGTGTATTATGCTGGAACTTTCCGTGTGCTGGAGTTCTGGCATAATATGATGGAAGTTCATACACATGTGCACCAATCTCCACTATATTATGCTGGAGCTTTTCGGGTTGCAGCAAAATAATGGCTATTTTTTAATAATTTTGCAAACGCTGGCTATTTTTCAATACCAGTTCGAAAACTAGTTAGCCCGCGCTATATTCACATTCTAGAGGGCTTCTATTTAGGAATTAGCTAATGTCTCCTGAATTACAGTTTTTCAATTTAATTTTTCAGGAGACAAAGTCCGAAAATTAAGATTCTTAGTTCAAATTTTTAGGACAAAATAAGTACCGGCTAATCCATAAATAATAACTCAAAGAATGGGTATTTCTGTATTTCCCCCGTGGGCTATCCGTTCCATGTCCCCGGCCCAGAACCACCCCCTGCAAATTTCAGTTCGTTGAGGCAATAAAACAAACAGAAGAGTATCTAAAGAATCAGAAAACATCTAAGAAGAAAGTTAAAATTGGTAAGTTTTTTGCCATTTCTCAGCTGTTTCATTTATTTCTATATATATCTTTCAGCATTCTGCCTAGAAAGAACATGGACTTGTACCATTTACTCTTATTATCATCACTTGAAAACTAGGTGAGTTGCTACTTCAAGTTGTAATCTTTAATGGGTGCTATGAAAGTTAACATTTCGTATTTGGTGATTTGGTTTATAATGGATTAATGGGTGTCATAAAGTTAACATTTTTTTCAGGTTATGAACTAAACATTTTGAATTTGGTTCTTTGATTTATAATTCGAGTTATAAAGCTGATTATCAAAAAAAAATAATATTATAATTGGTGTTATAAAGTTAATATTTTGAATTTGGCACTTTGATTTTTAATGGATATTTTGAAAGTTAACATTTTGCGTCCAATGGTGTGGCTTAGTGGTAACTGGTAGGTGAGCGCAAACCTTGGATATTAAGGTTCACACAAAGGGCACTGAGTGATTTTTTTTCGCATACACCTAAGTCTTGGTAGATAGAGTTATCCGGTATTTGTGCTGGTGGGAGGTAGCAAGTACCAAGTGGAATAGTCGCAAGCCGGCATTGACACCATCGTTATTACGAAAAAGTGAAAGTTAACATTTTGAATTTGGTTCTTTAGTTTCTATAGGTTTTATAAAAATTAAAATTTCAAATTTGGTCCTTTATATGGATTTTGAAAGCATAACAGGGCAATTTTGATACCCTTTTGAATTCAGAGTTTGGTTGTTCGTATAAATCTGATAGATATCTTCATAATTGATGTAGTGGTTATGGATTGAGTAGTTCGTTAATCTTTCACCTGTTTCCTTTCATTATGCTCTTTCGCAAACAATAAGCTTCAGTATCTTAGTTTCTATTAGCTAAGAGTAGTTCTGAGTTTTTTATCTTATCCAATGGTAAATTGGAAATTAATTTAATGGGTTGTGGATTGTGACAAAGTTGTTGGATATTGAAGGGTTAGAATCATTCTTTTTGTACATAGCACAAGTGTTTTGAGGGACATAATTCCTGGAGCAAGGTTAATATCTTTTCAGGGCTAACAGCAGAGGGAATTTTTCATACCAAAAGGGCAAGGTATAATCCAGTCAAAAGGAGTAGCAATATTTTTGCTCATATGATCATATACTTGTGGAGAATAGGCCTGTTAAGTGGTAAACACAGTAGGTGTATGAGTGTTGGATGTGAAAAATAAGTCCGTTATAAGATACAGTTGAGTACAACGTGTGACTTATCGGCTGTATGTCAAGAGGGTAGGGAGTTAATTTGGCTCTCCTGTTTAGAAGTTTGGTTCGATTTAGTGCTTGTTAAGCAAACTTGCTGGCAGTTTTGCATGTCATAGACTTAAAGCTGTCGAATTTTCACTCATACTCAGCAGGGTAAAAGACTTGTAATGACTATTTAGATTTAGCAGATTTTTTCTACGCTTAGACAAACTTATCTTGGTGAATTTCCTAATACGTAGATATGAAACATGAAATGTTGAGAAAAAATGCCTAATCTTGATGCTAGTACATGTACTGTGACAGTGATTTTGAGCTTATAGGTTCACAATGCAAAGCTTGAGATCCTCTATTCTGAAGTATATGAGGGTTAGGATCCCATTGCAAGTACAGTTTCAAGCTGAAAGCTGGAATGTGTTAAATATTCTCAATTTGCAAATACGCACTTGCAGCAGTTCTGGTGCCACCAATCAGGATGAGATAAAAGAACGTGTGCTTAACCTGGTTAAGAAATTTGATAAGATCGATGCAACCAAGGTACAAGTCCTCTATTTTTTGTTATCAGAGTTTTTCTCAAGCTTTCTTATCGGACAATGTCAACTCAATGCATCTTTTGTTGCAAACTATGAGTGAAATAGTAGAGCTGAATTCAAAATCTTTTATAGGTTAATGAGAGTGCTGATTTCCAGAAGGACTTGAGCCTAGACAGCTTAGATAGAGTGGAACTTGTCATGACATTTGAACAAGAATTCTCAATTGAGATACCTGATGAAGAAGCAGACAAACTTAAATGTTGTGCTGATGTTGCTCAATATATCATTTCTGGGGCTGAGAAGAAAGACGGGAAGACTTCATAAGTAATTTTTTAGTTTGCATCATATCATCGAAAAAGACAAGGTTTCTTCTGAACATTTCTCCTGGATAGTTTGTATGACAAGTTGTTGAGTCCAAGGATTACATTGTCCTCAACTTTCTTCTTGCTCGTCTTTCAGTTTTTGTGGATCCATATTAATGTTTGCTGCATTTACTCACCACAATTTAAGTTATTGATTCTGCAGTGAATACAATTATGCTTATATATTTCATTGTACTTTTGTGCATCATATTCTCAGTGGAAACTATTGTGACTATATGAAAGGCTACTCATATTCTCAGTGGAAATACATGTACCTGTTACACATCATTCATATGAGAAACTTGTATTTACATCTCTCTCTCTTTCTCAAGAAACTTGTATGTATATCTCTCACTCTCACTCTCACTCTCTCACACAAACACACACACATAAACTTGTGGTGGGAGGAAGTATAAGATGAACTGTGGGCTAATACCAGCATGTTCCGAGCTCATAATCCAACAACCCAATATTTGTGACTGAAGCGCCAACAGAGTGAGTTGTTGGACTTGACTCAATTTTTGCACTAAATGATGCTTACAATTTCTTGTTGCTTTTTGTCAACTCTCTTTCTGCACCTTTGTGAAACTTTAGGGGTCAGATGAATTGTATCTGTCGTGTAAGTACGGATGCCATCACCGATAGAAATAAGCTCAAGTCCTTTGTGTTTTCCTCTAAAAGAATGTTCACAAATGGTGTTTCTTGGCAGATGAAGTACTTTAACTAGACATGTTTTTTCCAAGTTTGGAATAGCATGAAGATGAGAAGGAAGATCAATAAGGAATTCTCCATCTTCATCTGTAGTGTTTCTTGCCCATGATCTTCTTGCCTTTCCACTTGATCCACAGAACACAGCCACTGATGCACCTGAAATATGTTGTCATATATATGATTAGTACTAAGGGGAGCCTTGTGTAACTGGTAAAGTTGATGCCGTGTGACCATGAGGTCACATGTTCGAGCCGTGGAAACAACATCTTGCAAAAATAAAGAGTAAGGATAGACCACGATGGTCTGACCTTCCCCGGATCCTGAGCATCGCGGGAGCTTAGTGCACCGGGCTGCCCTTTATATATGATTAGTAGTGATTTTTCCATTGGAAATTGATATTGCTTCAATCAATCAACTATACCTTAATAGTATCAAATTACTGGAGATTTACTATATGAATCCTCTTATCTATATGGCTATTAATTCGGCTTTCTAAGGATTAATCAAGTTAAATTATTTTTACCTTTGTCATCAACCTATTGCAAATTTTCTCCTTTATCCGGTTACCACAATATGACAACAAATATTACTACGCTTCAGTCCTATCATATTTCAATGCATGCCTATTCAAGACATTCATCGCATTCTGCAAATAATAAATTTTGAATCCATAATTTTAAAAATACAACGATCTTAAAAATTGAATCCCACCAACTTCGCCCAGGTACGGCAGGCGATTACGGCCCGCAACCCTGGGTAGGCCGCCGGTACCGATTTGGACTCGGTTTTGGAATCTAATCACATATTTGGACACGTGGCCAGGGGTTATAGGTAGTTTAGTAATAACAACCTTAAAAATTGAATCCATCAAATAAAAATTTAATTATAATTTGATCAGCATATGGCAGCAGTATTATATTAGTAGTAGCTTATCATTTTATGTTGTTTACGGCTTTTGGTTCAGATAACACTATCCTTTGGTAGAACCTTACCTTACTAAAAACTCCACACGACCTACCCTACAACAACAACAATAACATACCCAATAAAATCTCACTAGTGCGGTCAGGAGAGGGAAGAGTGTACGCAAACCCCACCCCTACCCCGGAAGATAGAAAGATTATTTTCGAGAGACCCTCGGCTCAACAGAAGAGACAACAATATCATAAAAGAAACAAAAAGAAAAGGACACGACCTACCCTACAAGAACAGAATTTGGTGTTGGGTTTGGTGTAAGCAACGTTTTTATAGAAGAAATATTTTTGCTTTCATCGAGACTGAAACCCGAGACCTCGTGGTTCTCAACTGTTTGGAAGCAACGTGAGTTCATTATTCTCCTACAAGCTAAGTTCCAAAATTTTATACTCAACAACACATTTTCTTAAAATTATTTTCTCTTTTTTTTTTTTTTACCTTAACTTTTCTTTTTAGATTCATAGATTCAATAAATGCAATATCTATCGAATAGTAACTGTTAATGACTTTATTAAAAGGTCATTTCTATGCAAAGAAACGTGCCAAATTAAATGAATCCCAATATTCCATGAATGAATTAAGTTTAACATTAAACTGAGCTTTATTGATGACACAGATCTACCTATGGTTTACGTTTAACAACGCAAAACTTTCCCAAATTCCATATGTTTCATATATTTATTTATTTGCATATTAAACTGTTTAAAACCAAATAACTAGTATATACTATACACGTAAAATAAATTTTGATAAAAATTCGTTAGAATGAAAAATCCTCTGACATTACCCATGTCCTTGCATTAAACTAAGATAATTTCAAAAATTATTGCACAAAATTTATACTAACATCGAGAAACACGATCTTTATGAAATAAACGATAATATAATAGCATGCTTTGGTTTTCTTTCTTATCATACATCTCCTAACTCTTTTGTCCAAAAATTAATTTTTTGGGAGTAAAAAGAAAAAAAATCATTGTTAGTACTAGAATAAGAGCATAGGCGGATGAAGTCTATAAAACTTTAACCTACGGGTTCAACTAAACTCAGTATTTTCAACTTGAATCATAAATATGTAAATACAGGAAAAATCACTAAATTTTCATCAAGCTGCAAATAAATTATGAATCCATAATTTAGTACAGTCAAACCTTTCTATAACAACTTTGTTTGTTTCAGATATTTTTGAATGTTATAGCGAATTGATGTTATATATAAAAAAAACATATATATTATAACAAAATATGAAATTTGGTTCCGGAAAAACTTGACTTTTATAGTGAAGTGTTGTTATATAAGGAAGCAGTTGTGAGTTCAACGGTAATAAGAAACCTTAAAGTTAAACTCGTCGTGTTTAAATTTTGATCCACCTCTAAATAAGAATATCAGAAATTATTGAAGAGAGATAAACACAAACCTGGGATAGGTAGCAGACCAAGTTCTGAAATCTCATCCTTGATATTATCATTATTATTATTATTACATCCAGAATCATTATCACAAACAATTTTCCCTTGAATAAAAACAGTAGAGAGCTTTTCTTCTCCATAACCAGCCATTTTTATCATATCTTCTCTCATAGTAATTGATTCAACTATAGAAACTCTCTCTATAGCCAAACTTTCAAGAACAAGAAATGAGAAAAACAAGAAGAAAAACAAGAATATGTTGCTCATTTTTGGTTCCATAATATTATTGTGTCCAAAAAATGTGCTGAAGAAAAAATTCATAATCTTTATATTTTGTTGATAATGAAAAATAAATAAAACTTTGTATCAACGAAAGATCATATATTAGATGGAATGAAGAGAAAATGAAACGCTACCATCTTTGGTTTTATATAGAAGCTTTTGCATGGTTCACATGCCCTTTTCAATTACTTTCTTTATTACTATTACATTTATAACCTTGAGCTTCCTTAATTCAACAAGAAACCGAAATTTTAATTCAGGCTTTTAACAATTAATTAGAAGCTTAAATGCATTAGTGATCTATTAAAAAAAAAAACTCACGATCGTCAACTTTTTTTTTTCTTCTTATTAAGCACTATTTTGTTTTTGCTTTTTATTTATGTCATGAAAATAAGTTTAACTTTTATATACTGATGATGTAAATGAACTTTTATAATTATGGCGTCAATTAAAAAATGATTACATATATTTTCCATAAAAATGAGATAAGTAACTTAAAAAGATACGGTAGATTACTTATTACAACAGAATAATACACCTGATAGCATATAGCGTAGAAAATATTTTATACTGCCAATGTATATAAATCAGATTGAATGAACATCAACTCAAAATGTGATTTTAGATTTCTTATTACACTGGGCGTTTTGGACATAAGAATTGTAAAATTTCGGAAAAAAAAAGTGAAATTATTTTTTTAAGTGAAAATGATAATTGAAAATTAGAGTTGTGTTTGGACATGAATATAATTTTGGATTATTTTTAAATTTTTGTGAGTGATCGGAGTGAAAATTTTGAAAAATAGTTTTTTGAGTTTTTTAAATTTTCGAAAAAGTTCAAAATTCATCTAGTGAAAAATTTTATCGCCAAACACTAATTTCGAAAAAAGTAAAAAAAAACCGGAAAAAAAGTGAAAAAATTTTCATGGCCAAACGGGCGTGCTTTCGAGTTTTTGCTTCTATGATCCAAAATATTTCTGTTTTTGTTTCCGAGTTCATGTGCAAGGAGTTATATATATCTGAAAAGGGAAAAATTTATAATATTCAACTAATATTAGAGAGAAAAGAGGAAAGGGTATTTTAGCCCTTTTAAAAATGATAGTAGTTGACATCACAAGGTAGGGGTAAAATAGTAAAATCACTAATTTGAAAGAGGAAGAAGTTTGAAGTTGGAAAGAAATATTGGAAGGTTAACTATCAGGTTGGTAGCCTAATTCTATCACTTATAAATTTGTTTATTCACAAAAAATAAAAATAAAAAATAATTAAGGTGTACAAACATTTAAAGCCCCACCAAGTGTTAATGTCTTCAACTACATTGAGCTCTTTGCAGGCAAGCAAAGCAAAATCTCTATTACTTACTAAAGAATTTTGAGTAGTCAACTTCTTCGCACACAATTTTTATTTTTTTATTTTTTTATTTTTTTTGGTCAAGCCTACCTCAACCATCTATATCTTTACATACAGGGGCAGAGCTATGAGTACAGACGAAATCAGTAACTTTTGTCTGCACTTTATTTATGTTAAAAAATATTATGAAATATATATAGTCAGACATTTTTATAATAATATTTTTTTATAACAATACTTCTCTATAAAAGTCAAGTTTTTCCGGAACTAATTTTTATGATATGTTATAATATATGTTCTCTATAACAGAATTTTGCTATAATATACAAGAAAATTTGAGAACAAATAAGAATGTTATAGAGGGGTTTGACTGAGTGAATATTTGATCACGAATTCAGTAACTAAAACAAGCTATAAGTTCGATCGCTAATTCAAAACCTATAAACTTCAAAAAATATACGCAATTTTTTCCATTAAAATCTTTAGGTTTTTTTGCATCATAAAACACCCATAAGATAAGAAACCACTTTTTTGTTGAACAAATTCTACAAAAGTAAAAGACCGTCTCTCGGGTCTATTTAATTAGACCATCTATATTAGTATCAATTTTATAGTTCCCTTCCTTTTCATAATTTAACAAATATTTAAACAATTACGTCAGTTAAAAGGTCAAATACTGATAATTAAAAAATAGTCATAGTTTCAAAAGTAATCAAAATTTGGCCACTTTTTATGTAAAGATAAAATCTGAACAAATACACCTTAAAAATCTGGAAATATTTCAACATAATATGCTGGAGTTTGAATTTTTTTTACATATAAACTTCTAGCATCATGTGCTGGAGTCCCAACGTAATATGCTGGAAGTTTATATGCAGGAACTCCATAATCCCGCATATTGTGCTTGAACTTTTCGTGTTTCAGTAAAACAATGACTATTTTTTAATGACATTACAAACACTAGTTATTTTTTGATTACCAGTCCGAAAACTGGTTAGGCCGTGCGATTTTCACGACAGAATTGGAGACAAAGCGATTCAAAAATTTTAAAATGTCACAACTGAAAGTCAGTCCTTGACCTAAAATATTTTTGTGATATATACACACACACACAAGTTTCTGACAAATGAAATTTTATTCCGCCCTTGGGCCACTAACCGGTAAATATCTGGACAAAGTATGATTCAGTAACCTGGAAAAGAATGTAGATAACCTATTTTATAGTTATCTATGTGGGTGTGTACAAAATTTAAAATTCAATAAACATGAAGTATTATAGTGCATGCATGAGTAGGTAACCAAGCTAAAACTCTTGGTTAGAAATTTGAACGCAAAGACCACTCTCTAATCTCTATAACTACCTAATATATTATCTTAAGGTTAATTCGACACTTTCACTGCTAATTAGTGCACAATACTTTTTTTCCCTCTCTATAATTTGTAGGGAGGGAAAATAATAGAACAAAAGTATTTAGGTTAAATATATGTAGAGACGCCTATCCTCCACCTTGTGTATAAACCAAAGCCTTCTTGCTGTATTTTCACGTTCAACAATTAATTGACATTTTCCTTATGGCTTACCTTAGTATAAAATACGATAACTTGATAGAGATACCATTTTAAATGAACAACCAAAGCAACTAATTAAAATGATAGATCATAATGTAGAATAGGCAACAGTCCTAGCCAAGAGTTTGCCACAATTTCTTCTGGTTCTACTCCCAATTTTGATGCGAAGCCAGGACTGGAATTATTGTATACAATAGGCAACAGTTCTCAATTGCTCATGGGCAGGACAATGTAGTAATTCATGCTTATTGTGGAGCCGAGACAATCTTCCCCGAGCATCTTCCAAAACCAACTTTGTGATAATAAATTGCAAATCGACTAGTATCAGACTAACAATCTCTGCATAGTGTTGAGATCATAGATAGTTCCGCATGGAGGGAGGAATTCAACACAAGGTCCAAGGACTCTTATCAAGAATCAGTTAATCCACTTTTGCATCTCTACACAGAGGATAGGTAACATGGAAAGAGACCACGGACAACTGAATCTCCCAAAATCAACAAATAATAACACTGCCCATATACAAACCAAAAAAATTGAGAGATTCTCTCATAAATGAGAATGAGAAAAGGCTAAATAACAGTTCAACCTAGAGACAAGGGAAATTTTTAACGGGAAACCAACAGATTTTCAAAATTTCCGTTGTGGCAGTTTCCTGCTCTTACTCTTTTTTTCCCTGCTCTCATTTTAGGTTTAAAACTAACATCCAATGTTTTTTTAGACCCTGGAAAAGAATCTTGTAATTGAGTGTGTACGCCATCAGCTACGGTCAACAAGGTACAAGCACGGAAATGGGCAAAGAAAGAAAGAAAAGGAGTATCCAGAAGCAAACCTGGCAATAACCAAAGAAAGTTACTTCATCTCCATCTTCTAAGAATGTACGGCTAGTTCCACCTAAAGACATAGGTTTTTGTCCATTCCATGTCAATTCAAGCAAGCATCCATACGATTCTGGTTCCAAATAGTAACATCGATCAGTAAATAGTAAATACGAGCAAATTATTCGATCAGTAAATAATAGCAAGATGATAAGTCAATAAAACAAGGAAAGTTGGAGCGAGGAGCAGTAGAGGCATCATGTTGCTGAGTAGTAAATCTTACTGGTCCAATGATAGTTCCAGTTCCAAACAGGTCCCCGGGCCTTAAGTTGCAACCATTGATAGTATGGTGTGCTAGTTGTTGAGTAATTGTCCAATATCTGTATCACAGAAAAATCATTCAGCATTACCATGGAGCAAAAAGAAATTCATGAAGTAAAATTTCCTTTAGGCTTTATGTATGTGTGTTTGTTACATCTCCTTCTACACTTGATTACCCTTGAACTATTCAGCATTTGAAGAACCCGAATCCTCAAAAACGTTCTTGGACAAATTTGCTTCTGCGCCCAGCTTGGTCGAGGTACAGGGTGGAGTATTAGGCACAGGTACATGAACAATTATCTTCACCATCAAACTAATTGAAGCCACTATCCTGCTGAAAGCTTTAACAGCAATAGATATCATGATTCTGGTGATAAAACGAAATAGATTTCCAAATGTACGTTTTGGCTTGATAACTGAAGAACCATGAAATTGTAAGTGCAAGCTGCAAAATCCTCACAAGTGGTTGAAGTTGCTTCTTGTCACAACACATGAATCAGCTTGTCCAGAAGGTTTAATGAGAACCTTGTACAAAAAACCCACACTCATTATCCAGATGATCCATGAAATTTGACTAAGCACAACAACAAACTATTATCTCCTGTTCTTTTTTTCCTTTGTTCGATAAATCAAAAAAGGACAGCCTACGCAGCCTTAGCTAGTTACCTTAGTATTGCAAAAATAAATCATTGTCAATTAAGTACTAGACATATCAAATCCTATCATGGGAAGCACAGAATAGAAGATACCTCCAAGGAAATGTCATAGTTTCTTGATGTCTTCTCCACAAGATCATGTTAATGGAGAAGGGTTCTGCAATTGAAAGAAGAGAAAAAGTTCTGATCAACATGAATTCCACTGGTGAGGAACACACGGTTTTAAGAGTTGAGACGTCAAGACTACCTGCTTTGGGGCCTCATATGCAAAGGGTTCTAAGGCATCTAAAGTCTGAATCCAAGGAGATATGGTTGTGCCTGCAAGACCAAAATTGGAGAAGGATATTATCCTTAAGGTTATATTTCTAAAATACTTGCAGAAAAGGACATTGGGTTTCTTACCAAAGCTCTTTCCAATAAAGAGACCAAGAGGCACGTACTCCCATATGCCTGGATATCTCTTGCTGTTTAAAATAGTCGCTTATCAGTTATCAGCACAGAATCATGCCACAAGAACTTCAAAAAGTCAAGTATATTATTAAGCATACCACTCCAATCATTCATCAAGACAAGTCCAAATATATGAGCCATAAACTCTTACCATTTCTAACTCAAAATCCAATTTTCTAGAAGGTCCAAAACTATAAAATACCAAACTTTATATTCATTGAATGAAAAAGAAGCACCATGTGCCATGTCTCCCGCTGCAGTGGAAATGCTTCAGCTTCACTGCCAAGAATCAAATTAGAAGATTCCAATAAATTAAAAGATCATTGATGTAGCTATTCACTTAGGTGCTGCGACATTGAGACCCTGCCGAAGGAGTGATTAAAGCACAAACATCCGTCACAACCTAAATGATTAATGCAAAGAATTCCCCACCAACTATGTCTTAAGCACCCCATAATTAGCTTCCTACTTTCTCTCCACATAAATAAACTGATACAGGTTTCTAGAAAGGACTGCTTTTCTGTTCACCTGGGTCTCATAATATCAGTTCCAGAAATGACAATTGACGACGCTCTCCCATGGTAGTAAGCAATAGGAAGATGGAACCTGAAAAGGGTGATCAGGTTCCATGAGCAAGCATATAAATACAAAAGTACAAGGACGTGGAAGTCCCTCCCTCTCTTTCTCCCTCCCTCCCCCAGAAAAGAAAATGGCTGGCAATATCGTCCAAGGTATAATTTATACGATATCTGTAAGGTAGCTGTGTTGTCTGTTGAGAAGTGATTCAAAGATACTTGACCAAGTCTTTAGGAGGTTGTTAGTTAGTTCCCTTTATTTTAGCAAGGTTAGATATAGTGGCAGATTAGTAGCTAACTAGTAATTAGTGGGTACCTAAATTTCAGCATTTCAGTTTTATTGTAAGCCTATTTAATAGGCAGGTCTCGTTAGTTTCAAAATGAACCAGAAACAAAGAAGAAGCAGTAGCTACTCTTTTCTTTTGCTCTATTCTCTGTTCACTTTTTCCCTTAGATTTCCTTTTTCTTTCCAACAAATCTGGTATCAGAGCAAGGTTCCTTTCTGGAAA
>MDKJ01087765.1:0-23376 GCA_005239525.1 Nicotiana knightiana | reverse complement strand
GTGTGTGATTGAAAAGTAAAATACTCCTTGTTAATGAAATGTGTACGTGTTGAAGGGTAATATGTTGTCCCGTTTTCTCGAGGACGAGCAAGAGTCTAAGTGTGGGATGTTGATGCGTGGATAGAATCCATAGTTTTAAGCATTATGTACCTTACATTTTATGTGCATTTGTGATAAAAATACAAATCATATGTGCATAATGGAGTCTATTTCATGTGTAGGTGAATTGGAGATGGAAGCCGAGCTAAATGGATGCATAAACGTCAAAAATACGCTCAAGAGTCAAAAAGGAGTGACCCGGGCCATAGCCGGGCGTTTGGGGCTTAAAGCCAGGCCTGCCCAGGCTATAGATGGGCGTTTGGGGCTTAAAGCCAGTCCTGCCCAGGCTATAGCTGGGTGTTTGGGGCTTAACGCCTGGGGTCCTTGGTCCGGTCCAATCCGAGTTTTGAAGGTTTTAAGTGTTTTCTGGTTTGACTAGAAGTATCCTACACGTTTAGGGTTTGTCCCAAACATATAAATAGACCCAAAAACACATCTTTGAGGGAGATTCATGTGGGGGATTTGACGTGGAGGAACACACACCACGCTTGAAGGAGGCTCTACCTAGTTTTTCTTCTCTTCCTTTAATTTCATAGTTTATTAGTTCTAGAGTTTTGGGTGCTACATGAATGTTGTAGTTTGAAGCTTGAAGCTTGAATTGTTCTTATTATTTTATCATATTGGTTTATTTATTCAATCTTGCGCTTAATTATTTGATTGCTTGATCACCAATTGAATACTATCTATGAATCTAGGATTGAACTCGGGAGAGGGAATTCTAGATTGCATATAAGATTGGGTAGAGCAAGATCTTAACCCTTCAGGGGAGCGGATTTGCGGTTAGGATAGGAATATACCTAATCGCCTTGCTTGGTTATTATACGGGAATTATTAATGCATTCTTGTTAATCCTAATTTCATAGGAATATAGGCGTTAGGTTAGCTTGAATAGGCGAGTTGTACTTCGGGAGAAGGCTACGAGCAATATTAACCTCGTCAATCAATAAACCAGATAAATTAATTAGACTATTTAAGTGGAAAACTCAACAGGATTGTTTGCTAACCCATAGCTCTAGAATATCGGCTCTTATTGAATTCATGTCTAATTTCGCCAATTTGTTTCGTTAATTTCATAGTTTATTATTCTAGATTAATTTTAGTTAAAATATTCATACTTTAGTGTTTGCTTGAATAGATTAATTATTTGGGTTTAATTTAGGTGATAGTTAATCACAAGTATCTGTGGGTACGATATCTGGACTTACAATCCTATACTACTTGTCGACCACGTATACTTGCGTGTGCGTTTGGGACCAACAGTAATCGCCGCCATTTCTCTTCCTTTCAGTAGTAAGAGATAACCTGGTTTTTGTTTTGTTTTGGTAACTTTCTTATATTTCTTTACTTAAGTTATATATTAGTATGAATTACTTGTTTTTCCTTTCCCTATGTACATATGATTATGTGTTTCTTGAGTTACAAGCTAGGTTTTTATCTTAGGGAAGTTTCCAAAATTTGTGTCTTTTCTCTTTTTCCTATACTGTAATTTGTAACAAATTATTTACCAATTTTCCAAGTAATCTGACTAATAGCTATTAATTAATAGGTACAAATTGGATGACAATTTCAAAACTTGAGTTACTCATTAAGGTAATCACGGCTTTCACAAAGGGCTCACGAGACTATTTATTAATTTTCCAACGTCATTGTTCACTTGTGAGCAATTATTTAATAAAATATGTCAATGTAAACGAGGTAAAAAACTTGAGCTCTCTTAGCTAGGATTAAACACAAGCAAGTCATAATCCCAAAGCGACACCGAAAAATTAAAATCACAATTAAGTTGCGACTCATAAAGCGCAAGCATGCAACTTATGCCATGTATTGTTATAGAGGACTTCCGTCTCCGTTATTATATATTATTAAGTTGCATTCTATAATTGTATTTTGCATATATCTGGTATTCCTTTAAAACAACACACCATTAGAATTCATTTAAAAATAACACACCAAATGAAATATGTTGTGAATACCATGTTGCTTTATCGTTTTGACATGAAACGTGCAATGTGAATACCATTGTTTGCTAGGGAACCCCAAATAAAGGATAAAAAGATATTAGAGGCATAGAGAGCACTCTTTTTGTTTCCCCTCCTATTCAGAAGGGACTACGTTGACTCTTGCGAAAGCGCTTTTTTTTAGGATTTGGGTGGCGCCAAAAACTTTATCAAATTTACATCATTGTCATATCGATTGAACCCCTAAAGTTGGTTGTAACGACCCGACTGGTCGTTTTGAGCGCTAGTGCGTCGTTCAGCGATTTGAAGTCGTGAGTAGCTCCATTTCAGGTATTATGACTTGTAGGTGTGGTCGGAATTGAATTTCAGAAAGTTTAGAGTTGATTTGGAAAGAAAATTCTCATTTCAGAAGCCTTACGTTGGAGAAATGGACTAAGATTGGAATATTGAGTAAACGACCTCTAAATCAGGATTTGAAGGTTCCTGCATGTTCTTATGATAATTTTGGACTTGGGTGTATGTCCCTATCGGGTTTTGGATAACCCGGGAGCGTTTTGGCGTAAAATGTGGAAGTCATCATTTTTGAAGGAATTTCTTAAGTTTGGCTTGAAGCGCATTTCAGTGATGTTGATGTCCGTTTAGGATTTCGGGTCTCGGAATAGCTTCGTATGGTGATTCTGGATTTGGGAGCGCGATCGGAAGTGAATTCGGATGTCCGGAGGTCATTTTGAAGTCATTTGGCTAAAGAAAGAAATTTGGAGGTTTTTCAAGAAATCTGACCGGAAGTAGAAATCTTGATATAGGGGTCGGAATGTGATTCCGGAAGTTGGAGAAGGTCCGTAATGTCTAATATGAATTGTGTGCAAAATTTAGGGTCAATCGGACGTGATTTAATAGGTTTCGGCACCGGATGTAGAAGTTGGAAATTTCTAAGTTCATAAAGTTGGGATTTGGGTGTGATTCGTGGTTTCGATGTTGTTTGATGTGATTTGAGGCCTCGAGCAAGTTCGCATTATGTTTTGGGGCAGGTCGGTATAATTGGACGGGGTCCCGGGCGCCTCGGGTGGATTCCGGGTGGTTAACGGATCAAGTTTGGGAGTTTGAAGAAAGCTGATGTTGTTGTCATCTGGTGTGACTGCACCTGCGAGGATTTGGCCGCAGGTGTGGAGCCACAGTTGTGGCTATGGCACCGTAGGTGTGAAGGATTGATGGTCCGGCTGAGAGCGCAGGTGCATTGGTATTTCCGCACCTGCGAGGTCGCAGATGCGGGTTATGGGGCACTATTATGCCATGTATTATTATCGAGGACTTCCGTATCCGTTATTATTTATTATTAAGTCGCACTCTATAATTGTATTTTGCCTATATCTGGTATTCCTTTAAAAACAACACACCACTAGAATTCCTTTAAAACAACACACCAAATGAAATATGTTGGGAATACCATGTTGCTTTGTCGTTTTGACATGAAACGTGTGATGCGAATACCTTTGTTTACTAGGGAACCCCAAATAAAGGATAAAAAGACATTAGAGGCATAGGAGAGCACTCTCTTTGTTTCCCCTCCTATTCAGAAGGGACTACATTGACTCTTGCGAAAGCGCTTTTAATTTTTTTTAGGATTTGGATGGAGCCAAAAACTTTATCAAATATACATCATTGTCATATTGATTGAACCTCTAAAGCTGGCTCCTACTCCTCTTCATGACCTCCCATAGTGGTCCTTGCTTTTAAGAAAGCGGAGCGGGGCTAATTTCTCGTACTTGCTCAGTGTGCCCCCATTCTTCGAGTGCCCTGCCCAGTACACTAGGTTGTTGGCTTACCAAGCACTTGCCCAATGCTCCTGCTGCCCGCTTGACTGGCAGAGCGCTCGTTATCTTGACTTTTCTCTCTACTGGGGCCCTCTAATTGCTATAACCATAATGTAACGACTCGGTTGGTCGTTACGTAGAACTTGCATTAAAAATTACTGCTATTGACTTGTCATAGGTTGGTTATACTATTATTGATGTGTTAGAGTTGGTAGTCTTCAAATCAGAATGGTTGTAGTGAGAGTTTAGCCACTTAGTCCTTAAAAATAGCCTTAAAGTTGGAAAAGTCAACTGAGAGTTTACTTATTGGGAAACAACGTCAGAATGCGGATTTTATGGCTCGGATAGCTTCGTTAGGTGATTTGGGACTTAGGAGTGTGTTCAGAATATTTTTGTGATCTCTGATATAGAATTAGGCTTGAATTGGCGAAAGTTAGTTTTTAGTGATTTCCGGTCGGCAGTGGAAAATAGTCTATCGATGTCGGAATGGAATTCCGGAAGTTGGAACAGGTTCGTAATGTCATTTTGGATGTGTCTGCAAAATTTCAGGTCAATCGGAGTTGTTTTGGATAGTTTCGGCATTATTGGTGGATTTTAAAACTTTCAAAGTTCTTAGGCTTGAATCCGATGTAAATTTGGTGTTTTGATGTTAGTTTTGGTGTTTTGAGAGTGTAACTAAGTTGTAATGATGTTATGGAATATGTTGGTAACTTTGGTTGGGGTCCCGAGGGGCTCGGGATTGATTTCGGGTGGTTAACGGGCATTTTTGGACTTAGAGAATTGCTGGTTTTCTTGTTTTGGTGCGGCAGACATTTACTCTCTGCAATCGCGTAGGGGGAGCCGCGATCGCATAGAAAACTCTGAGGGCCAGGCAAAATGGTGCATCGTGATCGCGTGAATCGGGTTGCGATCGCGTAGGTTTGGAAGATGGTGAAGTGCGATCGCGTAGGGTCATGACAGGCGCGTGGGGGGTGAGGTCAATTGGTCTTCACGATAGCGTGCATTGGGTTGCGATCATGTGAGGTTGAACTGTTGTGAACCGCGATTGCATAGCTTTTTCCGCGATCGCAGTGAAGAAATCACTGGGCAGTATATAATTAGACCTTCCGCCACTTAAACCCTTTTTACACTATTCTTGTACGGACAGAGAGTTTTGGGGGTGATTTTTGAAAAGAGAAATCATTTTTCTTCATAGAGGTAAGTGTTTTGGACCTTAAAACTCATTTATGGATGATTATAGAGCATAATATCAGTGTTAAATTCACAAAAATCAGTAGAAAAAGGTGGGTTTAGGGCTTGAGATTTTGAGACCTTTAGGGATTGATTTGAGGGGTCAAACGAACTCTGATTTTAGTGTTCTTTTTATGTACGGACTCGTGTGATGATGACGAACAGTTTGGTATAAAAATTTCTGAGTTTTGGTATGCGGGCCCGGGGGTCGAGTTTTGACCAAATTCGGGTTTTTGAGCTAAATTGATATTTTTGGATTGGGGTTCACACCTTAAGCATAATTTGATGATAAAATTATGACTATTGTTGAGGTGACGCACATGCCAAGTGACGGGTGTGAGGGCGTGCACCGAGTATTTGTGTCCTGGCTTATCCAATGGCACCGCTTAGTGATTATTCCATGATGATATATGTGCTTCTATTAATGTGGTAATTGTGAACATGTTAGAAATCATGTTAAGTATAAATGCTAGGCTTCATGCCGGAAATGCTGAGACCCGAGTGGTCGTATATTGATGTCTCATGTTGTGATTATTTGATGTCATTTACTCAGTCCTGTTATAGTATATCATTTCATATCTCAGTCTCAGTATTGTTAATTACATGCATACTTATCATTGTTTCGGGCTGATGGAGGCATTTGTGAACCATGTGAGTGAGACTGAAGAGTAATGACTGAGTGAGGCCGAGAGCATGTTATTGAGACAGTTATGAGAATGGACTGCACACTGCAGCAATATTTAAATCATGCCTTTGTTGGCTTGATATGGCGCTTGGGCCACTATGGCCCCTCCGGAGTCTTTACACCCCCAGTGAGCGCATTAATGATGAGGGATGGATCTTCCCTGGGTATGGATCTTGTCCAAAGTTGATGTATGTGAGGGATGGATCTTCCATGGGCATGGATCTTGTCCGAAGTTGATGTTATGTGAGGGATGGATCTTCCCTGGGCATGGATCTTGTCTGAAGCTGATGTTATGAGAGGGTTGGATCCTCCCTGGATATGGAAATTGTCCGAGTGTTGTATTCCGGAGATGGATCTTCTCCGTGGGGGCTGGATTGGCCTTTTTCCTCAGTACATAGTGACTACGGTCACCGGTGTTTATGTATATTCCGGGATAGAACTTTCCGGGGCCTGAGAGCCATATATAGTACTGCGTGGACTTCTGTGGGAGAATTGTGAGCACTATGTGCATATCCATACTGGTTTCATAATATATATTTTATGATGGCATGTAGAGTATACTAGCATACTTGGCATATTTACTCATCTTGATAAACTGTTAGCATGTCTAAATTCTGTATATTACTTATTGTAACATAATTGAGGTTATGTCCGTCACTACTTCTCAGCCCATAGTTTGGGTTCGTTAATTCTGAGTTGGTGTACTCACGTTACCCCCTGCACCTTGTGTGTAGATCCAGGTACACCGGGACCCGGTAGTGGATATTGAGCAGCGACCAGCGTTTCCATTGGAGTTGTCGAGGTAGCAGCTGGCGATCGCGAACTTGTCTTCTCTTCCTTATTCCACCTATCGCACTTAACTTGAGACTATGTTGTCTATTTCTTCATTCTTTATTTTTTTATATATAGCAGCTCATGACTGAGTGACACCGGATACGGGGATTGGAGGATTAAATCTAGTTTTCAAATATTGTTTTAAACTTCAAATTCTTAGTATTATTAATAAGTTCGTTTTAAAATTGCATTTTTACTGGAAATTGAATTTAGCTTAATTAAAAAGGGAGGCTTGCCTGGTTCCACGACAGGCGCCATCATGACTCCAAAATTTGGTATTTTGATGTTAGTTTTGGTGTTTTGAGAGTGAAACTAAGTTTGAATGATGTTGGTAACTTTGGTTGGGGTCCCGAGGGGCTCGGGATTGATTTCAGGTGGTTAACGGGCATTTTTGGACTTAGAGAATTGCTGGTTTTCTGGTTTTGGTGCAACAGACATTTACTCTCTGCGATCGCGTAGGGGGAGCCCTGATCGTGTAGAAGACTCTGAGGGACAGGAAAAATTGTGCATCGCGATCGCCTGAATCGGGTTGCAATCGTGTAGGATTGGAAGAAGGTGAAGTGCGATCGCGTGGGCTATGTCGCGATCGCGTAGGGTCATGACAGGCGCGTGGGGGTGAGGTCAATTGGTCTTTGCGATCGCGTGCATTGGGTTGCTATCGCGTGAGGTTGAAATGTTGTGAACCGCGACCGCGTGGCTTTTTCCGCGATCGCAGTGAAGAAATCATTGGGCAGTATATAATTAAACCTTTCGCGACTTAAACCCTTTTTACACCATTCTTATATGGACAGAGAGCTTTGGGGGCGATTTTTGAAGAGAGAAATCATTGTTCTTCATAGAGGTAAGTGTTTTGGACCTTAAAACTCATTTATGGATGATTATAGAGCATAATATCAGTGTTAAATTCACAAAAATCAGTAGAAAAAGGTAGGTTTAGGGCTTGAGATTTTGAGACCTTTAGGGATTGATTTGATAGGTCAAACAAACTCCGATTTTAGTGTTCTTTATATGTACGGACTCGTGGGATGATGAAGAACAGTTTAGTATAAAAATTTCTGAGTTTCGGTATGTGGGCCCGGGGGTCGGGTTTTGACCAAATTCGGGTTTTTGAGCTAAATTGATATTTTGGATTGGGATTCACACCTTAAGCATAATTTGATGATAAAAATCTGAACTTGGTAGATTTGGAGCACTCAGAGGCCGGATTTAGAGGCAATGACACCGCGGAATAGTATTTTAGCCGGTTTTGAGGTAAGTAACGCTTCCAAACTTGGTTCTGAGGGTTTGAAACCCCGAGCTAAATGATTTATGAGTATATTGTTAAGGTGACGCACATACCAAGTGACGGGCGTGAGGGCGTGCACCGAGTATTTGTGGTCTGGCTTATCCCATGGCACCACTTAGTGATTATTCCATGATGATATTTGTGCTTCTATTAATGTGGTAATTGTGAACATTTTAGAAATTATGTTAAGTATAAATGCTAGGTTTCACGCCAGATATGCTGAGACCCGAGTGGTCGTATATTTCTATCTCATGTTGTGATTATTTGATGTCATGTACTCATTCCTGTTATAGTATATCATTTCATATCTCAGTCTCAATATTGTTAATTACATGCATACTTATCGTTATTTGGGGCTGATGGAGGCATTTGTGAACCATGTGAGCGAGACTGAAGAGTAATAACTAAGTAAGGGTGAGAGCCTATTATTGAGAAAGTTATGAGAAAGGACTGCACACTGCGGCGATATTTAAATCCTGCCTTCGTTGGCTTGATATGGCGCTTGGGCCACTAGGGCCCCTCCGGTGTCTTTACACCCCCAGTGAGCGCATTGATGACAAGGGATCCGGAGATGGATCTTCTCCGTGGGGGCTGGACTGGCCTTTTTTCTCAGTACATAATGACTATGGTCACCGGTGTTTATGCATATTCCGGGATGGAACTTCCCTTGGCCTGAGAGCCATATATAGTACTGAGAAGACTTATGTGGGAGAGTTGTGAGCACTATGTGCATATCCATACTGGTTTCATAATATATATTTTATGATGGCATGTAGAGTATACTGGCATACTTGGCATATTTACTCATCCTGATAAACTGCTAGCATGTCTAAATTCTGTATTACTTATTGTAACATAATTGAGGTTTTGTCCGTCACTACTTCTCAGACCATAGTTTGGGTTCGCTACTTCTGAGTTGGTGTATTCACGTTACCCTCTGCACCTTATGTGCAGATCCAGGTACACCGGGACCCGGTAGTGGATATTGAGAAGCGGCCAGCGCTTCCATTGGAGTTGTCGAGGTAGCAGCTGGCAATCGCGACCTCTTCTTCTCTTCCGTATTCCACCTATCGCACTTAATTTAAGACTACGATGTCTTCATTCTTTATTTTTTATATATAGCAGCTCATGACTGAGTGACACCGGATCCGGGGATTGGAGGTTTAAATTTAGTTTTCAAATAATGTTTTAAACTTCAGATTCTTAGTATTATTAATAAATTAGTTTAAAAATCACTTTTTTACTGAAAATTGAATTTAGCTTAATTAAAAAGGGAGGCTTTCCTGGTTCCATGACAGGCGCCATCACGACTCTGAAATTGGTTCGTGACACATAAGTTGTGGCCGGTCCAGCTCGCAACCATTTTCCCGGACAAACCTTTATACTTTAGGCCTATTTTTCACCGTTGAAGGACATGGTTCAATGTACCAATTGAATTTCTCTCTCATTTAGTTATGTAAAAATAAAACAAATTGGTTCCAGTATCAAAGCATATTGGAAGATTAACAAGATTAAGTAAAAAATTCATTTAAGTATTCACTATAGGAATGCGAGTGGGACACGTTTGGTGATAAAATCATTCTACCATGCCGAAAAAAAATCTAGAAACAAAAATATCTCATTTTTCTAATCTTTAAATTATGGTGATATGATGATACTTTTTTTCTAATCTACGTTGTCACACACTCTATAACGAATAGTACTTTTAGTACTTAAAATAAATAAATAAAATTTAAGTAACAAATTATAATTTTAATATATAAATTAAGTTTCTCATATAAGTAATTTATATATTATAAAAAGGAGTAAATACTGGATTTCTACAAAAAAAAAAATTACTTGGTACAACAGGTTCACAAATGCCAGTATTTATCCCAGACATCATGCAGAAAGGCTATACTTTAACCAGACAGCAACAACTACAACTAATCAAGCCAGGTACTAGATATTGATGATAATAAAGCACCAGGATGTGATGGTTATAACTCCTACTTCTTCAAGAAGGCATGGCACATATTGGGTGATGAGATTACTGCAGCAATAATGGAAATGCTGAAATGTGCAAAGCCATCAACTGCATCACTATTACTATGATCCCAAAAGTCAAAAACCCAACTAACATTAAGGAATTAAGGCATATTTTCTGCTGCACAATGCTACATAAGATAATATCAAAAATCCTAACATCAAATTATAGAAAGTTATGACAGACCTAATAAATAACTGTCAAATAGCCTTTGTACCAGGCATAATGATCACTGATAACATCATTATAAGCTTTGAATTGGTGAAAGGCTATGGGAGGAAGAACTTATCCCCAAGATGCATGCTCAAAATAGATATGCAGAAAGCCTAAGATTCTGTAGAATGGTATATATTGAACAAGTGATGAAACTGTTAGGATTCCTTGAAATATTTGTGAAGTGGATAATGGCATGTATCAGTACAGTTGCCTACTCTGTAATAATTAATGGTAAGCCAGCTAAACCGTTTGAGGCACGGAAAGAACTAAGGCAGTGGGATCCCCTATCTCCAGTTTTATTTGTGATAGCCATGGAGTATCTTAGCAGACTACTAAAGCCATTGAAGGATAACAAGAAGTTTAAATTTCACCCAAAATGTGCCAAACTCAACTTAGTGCACTTGGGATTTGCTGATGATCTACTTCTTTTATGTAGAGGGGATATACAATCAGTCAAGATACTCCATCAACAGTTTCAAGTTTTTTCTGCAGCCTTAGGACTAATTGCAAATCCTAACAAAAGTTGTATTTACTTTGGTTGAGTGAACTGTTGATACCCAATTTTTCCCCAAATTATTTTCAAATTTACATATATGCTTTCAAAATCACTCTTTGTAATAAGGAGTATTTTTCCCTATTTCTCTATATTTTTTATCTTCATGTTTATTTAATATTTTATATTTTAATAATTATCCATAAATTATGTTATAAATAATTTCAAAATGTTTCCCAGCTCAATATGCTATTTTTAATCATTTTTGTCCATTAGGATTCAATTACTTCACAAATTAGCCAATTGTCTCATTTAATTTTAATTACAGTGATTTTACAATTATAGCCCAATTGAATACTTTGTGTTGTTTTAATTCAAAATTTATGAATTCTTTATATTTTATATTATTTAATTACTATAATTTCGCCTATTTAAACTTAATTTTATTTTATACAATTATTAGCTATTTTATACTAATTATTTATCTATTTTATGGGTATTTAATATCTAGCCACTTTTATTTTAAACTAGCCTAAATTGAATCCCAACCCACCTAATTAAATACCTAGCCCAACCCAAACCCTAACCAACCCGACCCAATCCCAACTCGATCTGAGTCGTTGATCAGATTAGATCAACGGCCCAGGTTTTAATTTCCTAAAATATCTCTCACCTACCCCCCCTCCCTTCCCGTCTCATTCCTTCACGACCATTCTCTCTCTATCTCTCTATCTCTCTATGTATCCTCTGGTCTTCTAGAAATCTCTTCGACTTCTCCCTCTCTGATGAAACCTATTTGTCTTCTCCGGTTGGTTTCTCACCAGAAACCTTGGTTCTTCATCACCTCATGGTCGTTTACTTACCCATCACCGGTCCAGTGAAACCTTAGGGTCCTCAGGCGAGCTCGGAGCGGTTCTCTTACCTCCGGTGGTCCCATGCCACCTTTCTGACCTTTCCTTGGCCGTTTGAGTAAGTGTTACAGTCTCTTCGGCTAAGCCGGTGCCACCTCTGAGGTTTTTCTTTTTCTCTGGGTTCCACGAAACCCTAATACTATGATTCTTCAAATTCTTTTAAGATCTACTCTAGATCTACAGTGTTGTGAAGCTTTTCTACGTTTTCTCTAAAAGCCCCATCTTTAAAAGATTTCTTTTAATTCGAAATTAGGGTTTCTTAACCCCTTTTCAAAGAACGATTTTTACTTCTAGCTTTAGTGATTTCCACTGTATTTTTTGAACTATTCTCTTATGTTTCTTTCTTGTTTGACTTATTATGCTAAAAGTCCTAATTCTTTTAGCCCGTTCGATTATGTGTGCTTGTTCTCCTGTGAAGCCATTCATCTATTCTCTTATTCTTGTTGCTATGGACATAGTCCTATTGTTCTGTGATTCCTTGCTTAGGGTTCCCTATTCTTGTGCTATTAATTATCAAATTGATACTGGTTAATGACTATTTTCCTGATAATCACCATTGACTGTGTGTCTCTTTGCTTAGCTGTGATATTTTCCTCGAACCTGTGACTTTGTATATGTTGTACTAACTTTGAAATTGTTTCCTTGCTTATATGATACTTTTCTTAATTATACTTGATTCCCTGTAATTGTGATTACATCCGAGATTCTTTCAATCAATTTTTTCAAAACTAATACTCTGCTTTACTTTATAAATATATTGTTACTTTAACTTTCCTTAATTATATACTATGTACTTGGCTCTTATTATGCACTATGTTATTTCCTTGTCCTAATTTGACAGAATCAGTCCTATTGGACTGATTTCTTTTCCTTATTGTACCTTAACTATACCGTTTGAACTAGACTCCTCAATTAAAGGAGTCCAGTACGTCTTAATTGGTGTTGATTTATTGTTATTTCCATAATTTGCCTATGCACTACTCGTTTTCAAAACTATATAAAGACTTGTCTTCCCTCTTCACAAACACACTGAAATTCACACACACAGACACTGATATTGAGAGCACTGACACACGCATACATTTCTCTGAACTTTTCTGTGCTTTCATACACTTCTTACTCTTTGTATCTATTTCTGACTACTCAGTCGACTGAAAGCCAAGACTGGGTAATATCTATTGCTCTTGTGCTCCTGCATACTACCGTCCTATTGTTGCTCTCATTTTGCATACTATTGTTCTACTGCTGGTCTCCTTGTCCTGTATACTGCTACTGTTGTGCTATCTCTTACACTTTTCTATTCTCTATCAGTTGATTGGTATGTTTTCTGATTTAACTTTATAGCATCTACATGCAATATGCTCCAGTTTTTGTTTACTTAATTACTATTCCTTATGTGTTTTATCCTGTGGTTCTACTGCCTACCGTGTAATTAGCTTAACCCCATCATGTATTTCCCTTTTGTTAAGTCTGAATATGTATCTTGCTTTTCGTGTGATTCCCTGCAATTATGTCATCAGCATGCCCCCTAATATTTTTCCTTTCCCTTCAGTCTGATATGTCTCCAGTTCATTCTGAGACTCCGACATGCTTATGTGTTCATAGGTTGATGTTTCTTACCCTGACTTGATTGTTGTTACTTGCTCTCATCCTATGCTGTAAACCTGCCTCTCCTGCTACTTGAATATTATGCAGTCCTGATCCTATTAATCTTGCTATTATGTGAAAACTATGTGATAACTATGAGAATCTGTAACTCTATTCTATTGCTGATATCTATGTTAGTTGTCCCCAACCCCTTACCCATCTTTGTGTTTGCTCTTTCATGAGTTCTTTTACCTATTGTTTGCACTTGTACTGCTTCTCTGTTATAACTCATTTACTATTGTTCTCAAAATTTATTTCTCAAAGTGTTGTTGTTTTAAAATTACTCTTTTCAAACTCCAATTCTCTTTTAAAACTCCAAGCACTTCCCACTACTCTTAGATTCTAGGTTCTGCCCCTTCGTGTGAGCACTGCCTTGGGGACCTTTGAGTACCCATTGAACTTTGACACACAAGGTTGGCCTTCTACACTGCACCTACTCATTCCTGGCTAGGGAACTTAGGTGTGAGCACTGCCTGGGATCACCTGAGATCCTTTGGAACTCTGACACACCTGGGTTACGAGAGGTCTTGGCATATGGCATGTAGGATCTGGTACTTGGGCTTACAGTCAGGCTCTCTATATATAGCTTCTTGATTTGCCTTTATTCAGTTGTGTAATTAATTATTCTTGGACTGTAATAATCTTTAAACGAATATTTGGGGCAGGATAGTGAAAGGGTGGGGCTATGCATGCCTAGTGTAGTTTTTGGGTACAAATCATGTCTTAGGATTTATTTTACCTCTGTGCGCAATAGAAACCCTGTTTAAGACATATCTACCATGCAATAGAGATCATGTCTTAGGTATATTTGTGTTTGCATCTCATCACATGCATCCTCACGTAGAAAAATCATGCTAATACCTGTTATAATTACTGCTGCTTCATTCAGAAATCCTGTTGTCACGGCCCCAAATCCAGGCCAGTCGTGATGGCGCCTATTATGGAACTAGGCCAGCCAGAAGTTCACTCAAATCATAATAAACTCCCATTTACCTCTTTACTATATTGATTTCCCATAAAAGTTTCCTTTAAACAATTGAAAAAAACAGTAAAAACTATACTGAATAATAATTACAACCCCCGAGAACCCGGAGTCACTGGTCATGAGCAACTACATAAATATACAACTCAACGAAAATAAATTCTATAATATTTAACAAGAGAGGGAGAAGGACGGCGGACGCATGCAGCCACCTCGCAAACCTCCGAGGATCTCTGGAACAGATAGACAGCTCACCCTGCCCTAACACCTGAATCTGCACACAAGGTGCAAGGAGTAATGTGAGTACGCCAACTCAGTAGTAATGAAAATAAATCAGGTCCGAGAAGTAAGAAACACATAAAATCAATGTCATCAAATCACAAGAGGCACAACCTCCCTTTCCAACAGTATAGCATAGATATGTGAAATCATCATGTCTTAAAATCAACTTCATAAAAAGTCCTTTAAAGAATGCACATTTTTAACAACTTTAAAACAAAGGATTTGGTATGCAAATGAATGTAGAAAAATCATAGTAGCCCCTCGGGAAAAATCATGTTTCATAATCAACCCCTGGGGCATGCCTCACAATCCCTCAGCACCTCACAATCATTCAGCATCTCACAGTCACTCATACCTCCTAATCACTCGTCACTCGCACTCGGTGCGCTCACTGGATGTGTACAGACTCCGGAGGGGCTCTTTCAGCCCAAGCACTAATATCAAGACACCTAGTGGCATATCATATCCTCACAATCACTCTTGTCCCTCGTCCACAATCGGTGGAACCACTCGAAAAGCCCCTCGAGCGAATTAATAAAACAGGGTACTCGACCCGAAAACATCATTTTAATGCTCATGTAGTGGAAATCAGGCTGAGTTTCAACTAAAATAGTATGCACAATGATGCTGAGTAAAATCATGTACAATTAGTGGGGAAAACAGCAGTAAAAAGCCCTCAAAGGGTCTAAACAGATCGGCACGAGGCCCTAAACATGGCTTATAGCCCAAATATTTCAAAAACCTTTTGAACATAATTTAACATAAGGTTTTGAGTAAATATGCAACTCATTAGTCGCCGCGTAGAGGACCTAGTCCAATCCAAAAATCAGTACCCGCCACATACTCGTCATCCGACATGTGCGCCTTTCTAAAATCAGTGAGAAAATATGTAATCCGGGGTTCCATACCCTCAGGACAAGATTTATAACCATTACATACCTCTACCAGGCCACAACACTAGTCCGCTATGCTCATGCCTCTAAAATTGGCTCCCGATTGCTCCGAATCTAGCCAAAACCAGTTCAACATCATCAATATATACTCAAGAACACAACCCAATCGAAAACTATCAAATTTTACAAGAATCTCGAAATTCGGCAAAACCTGAGCCCCAATCCCACATCTCGGAATCCGATAAAAATTACATCACAAGAGCCCTTATCCTCCCACGAGTCCGTACATACCAAGAACATCAAAATCGGACCACAATTGCCCACTCAAATCCTCAAAAGAAAAATAAATTTTCCATGCACCCTTCTTCCCCAACTTTGGTTCAATTCCAGAAATTTTATTGTTTAATCACTTAGGAATTGACATAAAAAGGAGTTATTAAGTTGAAAACCTTACCTCCAAATGATTCCCTTGATTCCCTTCAAATCCCTCTCAAATAGCTCTCAACTCGCATGCAACAATGGAGGAAAATATAAGCCAAATTCGCACCTCAGGCCCTTTAAACATTCTGCCCAGCAAAAATATTTTCTTCATCGCGAACGCGTCACTACGACCGCGTTCGAATAGAACAATTTCCAAAAGGCCTATAATTTACACTATGCGGATGCGTCTTGAAGCCCGCGAATGCGAAGCACAAAGACACTAAACCTACGCGAAGGCACCCCAGGCCCCGCGAACGCATAGGCTAATGGGTCTGGGGTCCTCAGCTGCCTCTAACTCTATGTGAACGCACTCGCTCACCCGCGTTCGCGATGACCACTCAACTCAACTCACTGCGTTCGCACCTCCAGGCTCGCGAACGCATAGAAGAAAAATCCTCCGCTCCCAAATTTCCCTATGCGAACGCGTGAGCCCCTCCGCGAACGCATAGGGTAAAACCTTCTGCAGAAATTACACACCAGAACAGCTATGCTCCAAAGCCAAAAATCACCCCGTTAACCACCCAAAACTCACCCGAGGCCGTCTGGACCCAAACCAAACATACCAACACATCCCATAACCTCGTTCAAACTTAGTTGAGCCTTCGAAACACCAAAAATAACGCGAAAACACAAAAATTACATCAAATTCAAGCCTATGAACTTTGAAACTTCCAAATTTCACCAACTACGTCGAAACCAACCAAAACACCTCCGATTGACCTGAAATTTTGTAGACATATCCCAAATGATATTGAGAACCTTCTCCAACTTCTGGAATTCCATTCCGACCTCGATAGCCTATTTTCCACTGCCGACAAAATATCGCCCAAAACTAACTCTCGTCAATCAAGCCAAATTCTACACCGAACTTCACAAGAATATTCTAAACACACTCCTAAGTCCAAAATCACCTTAAGAAGCTATCTGAGCCATAAAATCCGCATTCCGAGGTCGTTCACCAATAAGTCAACTCTCAGTTGACTTCCTCAACTATTAGGCTACCTTGAGAGACTAATTGCCTCAATGCTCACCATGACCACTCCGAACCCGAACCAACCGACCCAACACACATAAATGAAGCTGAACCACATAAAATGAAGTAGAAATGGGGGAAACGGGGCTAAAATCTCAGAACGACTGGCCTGGTCGTTACATCCTCCCCCACTTAAACATACGTTCATCCTCGAACGTGCCAAGAGTTGTTCTCCAACACTATCAAACTGTTATGCATCTTACCATGCACATACCCGGGGGTGCTCCCATGTCATCCTATCCCATATAGGTTCAATAGCACAATACCGCTGAAATTTCGAAATCCAAATCCGGGCCTAGAACCTTAGAACCAAATTCCCACTTCTGAAATGATATATAAGAACAAAATTTCCATAATTATAAACTGAACAAGCATGAACATGATGAATCAAGACATATACGTACTCCAGATGAAATCACATAATACACCACGCGACTTAAACACTTATAACAATAACTCTTTTACCACATTAACTGCCCAGAACAACCCAATACCGGTACACCACCTCTTATCAAGAAATGCCTCGCTCTAACACTTCCATATACTACCGATGATGAAATAAGCACCTAGAACTAACAACCATTCGTCCAATCAGTCAGACATGTTACTCCCCCTTCCCAACAGGAATTATAGCAGATTTCGAAGCCGACTCCCGATATTTATCCTTCCAACTATGCTGTAGAAAATTCTGAGAATATTCATTCTAGGTCCAATGACCTCCTCTCATCCATCACAACCACCCTAAAGACATGACACCTCGATACAATTCGAAGACAAAACCAGTGCAACTCGTGCACTTATCAGTAACTCCCCAATGAAATCAAATTATATAAAAGATCTACACGAGAGGACTATCCTGCCATTAACAGTTACCATCACCATATCATACTAACAGCCTGGCACACACCATAAAAATCAAAAACACATGAATCTGATACCAAAGGTCATACCAATACATAACTCCGCTACGCTGTGCGATCTCATCCAACCGCTGGTCCACTTGGAATATTTCAAGACACCTTGCCCAAAAATCAATAACCATTCGAAATTCGACATCCAGTTCTCAAAGTGCATTTCCATAACCACAAGGATCAAGACAAACAAGACTATGCCCACACATTATCACTACCACCATGATGTGGTGGGATACAACTAAATCATTCATAAGCTTATATGAACCAAACCATCTAATGCTCCAATCAATTGCCAAATCTCGCATCCACCATTGCAATAGTCACGCGAACTTCCACAATCGATCTAAACTCCAATTACAACATATCTTTTACTGGTAGAAGAGAACTCATTACAGACTACACAGGGACCACACACCCTAGGACAACTCGCAGGGGATACCCCTGCCCTCTTAGCCTCAACTGCTATCTTTCCATACACTTTTGAAGACCAGAACTATCTCGCAATCACTACACCTTCTTGCATCTGAACACAACCAACGCCTACCCTCGAGGCACCACAATATGCGGTAAAAACCTGAACCTGATGGCAGAACTAAGACTGGAGCGACGGTCACAGAAATATCGAGCTTCTGGAAGCTCTACCCACACATGACTGACCACATGGATACCCTCACTGCACACCACGTGTCACAATAATGCTACAAAACTGAGCCAAACTTCATACTCTGAGAATTGGCATAGAGCTTTTCCTCCCTGAATCCTTATAATGCCATCCTCAGATACTGAGTATGCTACATCCTGCCTACGCGAATATGCCAGGACGCCATCAATGAATACAATAACAAGGAGCGCTAATACGGTTGGAATACACCGTCAATAAAATACATGAATGTTACTGGGGCAAACGATCAACTCAAAAGACATTACCAGGAACTCATAACCCAACAGAGAAATCCGCTTCACTCCACAATTACACAACATGAGAGGTCTTCCAACATACTCACAACTCAGGCCATATACCAAATCGAGAAAGATATCAAACACTCAATAAATCTTACCACATTTCCAACCAACCCTTTCGACACATTTCACAGGCTGAACACATCTAACCATCAATTTACACCCACCACATAGGCATCTAATCACCAATTCTCATCAATAAGAACACGAACGGACATACAAGGCATGTGCCCACACAACAAAAATCTCAGCAATCAAGCCACAGAATGAATCCGGCCTCAAGTCCTCCAGACTGGCCCATTACCAACATGCCAATATCACATCTCATCCATGAAAGCCACAACTCATCGATGCACAGCTGATACCAGGCGCTCTCAAGCGCGCTCGAATACATGGAAGGAATTCAAGAGTTACGCTCTTGGCTGAATACAATGGATTCGCACGACAAGAATTTTAAAAATGTGAGATTTTCATAAGGGTTCTGCAGCCTCTCGAAGATAAGTACAGACGTCTCCGTACCGATCCGCAAGACTCTACTAAACCTGCTCATGACCGGTGAGTCCTATGTAACCTAGCGCTCTAATACAAATCTGTCACGAACCCAAATCCAGGCCAGCCGTGATGGCGCCTATCATGGAACTAGGCCAGCCAGAACTTCACTCAAATCATAATAAACTCCCATATACCTATTTACTATATTGATTTCCAATAAAAGTTTCCTTTAAATAATTAAAAAAATAGTCAAAACTATACTGAATAATAAATACAACCCCCGAGAACCCGGAGTCACTGGTCATGAGCATCTACATAAATATACAACTCAACGGAAATAAATTCTATAATAGTAAACAAGAGAGGGATCAGGACTGCGGACGCATGCAGCTACCTCGCAAACCTCCGAGGATCTCTGGAACAGATAGACAGCTCACCCTGCCCTAACACCGGAATCTGCACACAAGGTGCAGGGAGTAATGTGAGTACGCCAACTCAATAGTATTGAAAATAAATCAGGTATGAGCATCAAGAAACACATAAAATCAATGTCATCAAATCACAAGAGGCACAACCTCCCTTTCCAACAGTTAGCATAGATATGTGAAATCATCATGTCTTAAAATCAACTTCATAAAAAGTCCTTTAAAGAATGCACATTTTTACCAACTATAAAACAAAGGATTTGGTATGCAAATGAATGTAGAAAAATCATAGTAGCCCCTCGGGAAAAATCATGTTTCATAATAAACCCCTGGGACATGCCTCACAATCCCTCAGCACCTCACAATCACTCAGCATCTCACAGTCACTCATGCCTCCCAATCACTCGTCACTCGCACTCGGTGCGCTCGCTGGGGGTGTGTATAGACTCCGAAGGGGCTCCTTCAGCCCAAGCACTAATATCAAGCCACCTCGTGGCGTATCATATCCTCACAATCTCTCTTGGCCCTCGGCCACACTCGGTGGAACCACTCAAAAAGCCCCTCGGGCGAATTAGTAAAACAGGGTACTCGACCCAAAAACATTATTTTAATGCTCATGCAGTGTGAATCAGGCTGAGTTTCAAATAAAACAGTATGCACAATGATGTTGAGTAAAATCATCAACAATTAGTGAGGAAAACAACAGTGAAAAGCCCTCAAAGGGTCTAAACAGATCGGCACGAGGTCCCAAACACGGCTTATAGCTAAAATATTTCACAAACCTTTAGAACCTAATTTAACATAAGGTTTTGAGTAAATATGCAACTCATTAGTCGTCGTAGAGAGGACCTAGTCCAATCCAAAAATCAGTACGAGCCACATACTCGCCATCCGACATGTGCGCCTTTCTAAAATCAATGACAAAATATGTAGTCTGGGGTTCCATACCCTCAGGACAAGATTTATAACCATTACTTACCTCTATCGGGCCAAAACACTAGTCCGCTATGCTCATGCCCCTCAAATTGGCCCCCAATTGCTCCGAATCTAGCCAAAACTAGTTCAACATCATCAATATATACTCAAGGACCACAACCCAATCGAAAACTATCAAATTATACAAAAATCTCGACATTCGGCCAGACCCGAGCCTTGAACCTCAGGCCCACATCTCAGAATCCGATAAAAATTACATCACAAGAACCCTTATCCTCCCACGAGTCCGTACATACCAAGAACATCAAAATCGGACCACAATTGCCCACTCAAATCCTCAAAAGAAAAAGAAATTTTTCATGCACCCTTCTTCCCCAACTTTGGTTCAATTCCAGAAAATTTATGGTTTAATCACTTAGGAATTGACATAAAATCGAGTTATGAAGTTGAAAACCTTACCTCCAAATGATTCTCTTGATTTCCCTTCAAATCCCTCTCAAATAGCTCTCAACTCGCATGCAACAAACGAGGAAAATATAAGCCAAATTTGCACCTCAGGCCCTTTAAACATTCTGCCCAGCAGCAATATTTTCTTTCTTGCGAACGCGTCACTAGGACCGTGTTCGCATAGAACAATTTCCAACAAGCCTATAATTTACACTATGTGGACGCGTCTTCAAGCCCGCGAACGCGAAGCACAAAGACACCAAACCTACGCGAAGGCACCCCAGGCCCCGCGAACGCATAGGCTAATGGGCCTGGGGTCCTCAGCTGCCTCTAACTCTATGCGAACGCACTCGCTCACCAGCGTTCGCGATGACCACTCAACTCAACTCACTGCGTTCGCACCTCCAGGCTCGCGAACGCATAGAAGAAAAATCCTCCGCTCCCAAATTTCCCTATGCGAACGCGTGACCCCTTTCGCGAACGCATAGGGTAAAACTTTCTGCAGAAATTACACACCAGAACAGCTATGCTCCAAAGCCAAAAATCACCCCGTTAACCACCCAAAACAAACCCGAGGCCCTCGGGACCCCAACCAAACATACCAACATATCCCATAACCTAGTTCAAACTTAGTCGAGCCTTCGAAACACCAAAAACAACGCGAAAACACCAAAATTACATCAAATTCAAGCCTATGAACTTTGAAACTTCCAAATTTCGCCAACTACGCCGAAACCAACCAAAACACCTCCGATTGACCTGAAATTTTGCAGACATATCCAAAATGACATTACGAACCTGCTCCAACTTCCGGAATTCCATTCCGACCTTGATAGCCTATTTTCCAATGTCGACCGGAAATCGCCCAAAACTAACTCTCACCAATTCAAGCCTTATTCTACACCGAACTTCACAAGAATATTGTAAACACACTCCTAAGTCCCAAATCACCTTACGAAGCTATCCGAGCCATAAAATCCACATTCTGAGGTCGTTCACCAATAATTCAACTCTCAGTTGACTTCCTCAATTATTAGGCTACCTTGAGACACTAATTGCCTCAATGCTCACCATGACCACTCCAACCCCGAACCAACCGACCCAACACACATAAATGAAGCTGAACCACATAAAATGAAGCAGAAATGGGGGAAATGGGGCTAAATTCTCGGAACGACCGGCCGGGTCGTAACATCCTCCCCCACTTAAATATATGTCCGTCCTCGAACGTGCCAAGAGTTGTTCTCCAACACTATCAAACTGTTATGCATCTTACCATGCACATACCCGGGGGTGCTCCCATGTCACCCTATCCCATAATGATTCAATAGCACAATACCGCTAAAATTTCAAAATCCAAATCCGGGCCCATAACCTTAGAACCAAATTCCCACTTCTGAAATGATATATAAGATCAAAATTTCCTTAATTATAAACTGAACAAGCCTGAACATGATGAATCAAGCCATATACGTACCCCAGATGAAATCACATAATACACCGCGTGACTCAAACACTCATAGCAATAACTCTTTTACCACATTAACTGCCCAGAACAACCCAATACTGGTACACCACCTCTTATCAAGAAATGCCTCGCTCTAACACTTCCATATACTACCGTTGATGAAAGAAGCACGTAGAACTAACAATCATTCGTCCGATCAGTCAGACATGTAATTCCCCTTTCCCAACATGAATTATAGCAGATTTCGAAGCCGACTCCCGATATTTATCCTTCCAACTATGCTGTAGAAAATTCCGAGAATATTCATTCTAGGTCCAATGACCTCCTCTCATCCATCACAACCACCCTGAAGACATGACACCTCGATATTATTCGAAGCCAAAACTAGTGCAACACCTGCACTTATCAGCAACTCCCCAATAAAATCAAATTATATAAATGACCCACACGAGAGGACTATCCTGCCATTAACAATTACCATCACCATATCATAATAACAGCCTGGCACACACCATAAAAATAAAAAACACATAAATCTGATACTAAAGGTCATACCCCTACATAACTCCGCTACAATGTGCGATCTCATCCAACCGCTGGTCCACTTGAAATATTTCAAGACACCTTGCCCAAAAATCAATAATCATTCGAAATTCGACATCAAGTACTCAATGTGCATTTCCATAACCACGGGGGAAACCGGACGAAACCATGCCACCCGAAATAGAAGGTATATAACCAACTCGCCTCAATCCCGCAACACCCAATAACTTACCTTACTCAAATATATCTATAAAGCCCAATTTGAACCGCACCATATGTGCATATAACCAATAATCACCACTCCTCGCAACACCGAAGGGTAACTC
>ML409603.1:0-47843 GCA_005239525.1 Nicotiana knightiana | reverse complement strand
TTTTTTTTTTTTTTTTTTTTTTTTTCTTTGTTTTTTCTTTGTTTATTTTTCTGCCGTTCTTTTTTTTAACTTTCTTCTTTTTTTTTTAAATTCTTAGATAAAAAAAAATGGCAAATTATATATATATATATATGCCAAAGTTACTTTTAAACTTAAAGGAAACTATAAAAATAAGAAAACTCAATATTTACACTATAGTTTAAATTATGCAAAAAAAAAAATATAATAGTTTACTTATTCAAATTCTAATTAAAAGATATGTGAGTATTATTATTATTTATTTACTTATTTTAATTAAATAAAATCTACTAAGTGTAAGATAAAAGCTTAAAATATTAATATTAGGCCTAAAAGGAATATTTACACTAAAATAGTATAACATTTGAGTGTGGTCAAAAATTAGTTGTTCACACCTATGAATATTCTCCTCAAAATCGCCTACTCCCGAGCTCCAAATCGTTTTTAGAAGACATGAATTTCAAGCCCTCGAATTTGGTATAAACTGCCTAGCATTCCCGCACCTGCGCCCCCTTGGACCGCACCTGCGGAAAATCCATCGCAGGTGCGAAAATGTAATAAAAGGGCTGGGGTCGCACATGCGGTCACTGGGCCGCATCTGCGGCTCCGCACCTGCGGAACCCAGCCCGCACTTGCAAGAACTTGTTGATCTTGACAATACCAGCACGTGCGAGCCCCATTTACACACATGTGTGTCCGCACCTGCGGCTCCCCTTCTGCTGGTGCGAAACACCAGTACCAACAATGCTTCATCTGGTTTTAAGTTCAAGACTCATCCCGGTGAACATCCGAAACATCTCTGAGGCCCCCGGGATCTCAACCAAACTTTCCAACCAGTCCTAATAGTTTATCCAAACTTAGTAGAGCCTCCTAAACACATCACATAACCTGAAAATCACCAAGAATACATGGATTCAAGCCTAAGAACTTATGAAATTTCCAAAATCCACAACCAATGCCAAAACACGTCAAAACTAGTCTGAATGCCCTCAAATTCTACACACGGGTCACAAATGATACAACGGACCTACAGACACTATCGGAATTCCATTCCATGCCCAATATCAAAGTTTCACCAATCGGCCGAAATCGCAGAAATTCTAACTTTCGTCAATTCAAGCCTAAATTTTCTATAGACCTAGAAAACACATTCTGAACATTCTCCTAACTCTGAAATCACCCAACGGAGCTAACGGAGTCGACAAAATCCCATTTTGAACCCGTCTTCACACAGTTCCAACTGCGGTCCAATTTCTCAAGCTTAAGATGACATATAAGGACTATGTATCCAAAAAAACTCTCTGAATTTCACCACTCAACGTTCTGAAAAGTCCCAAAAGGAGAAATAGATATGAGAAAAGCAGTTATTAGGGGATCGGGGCGCTAACTCTCAAAATGACCTGTCGGGTCGTTACATTCTCCCCCTCTTAAGAAAATCGTTCGTCCTCGAACGAGTATAGAGACATACCTAAAGCTGTAAAAAGATGAGGGTACTACTGACTGCACATATCCTACTCCGTCTCCCAAGTTGCCTCCTCGACCGTCTGGCCCCTCCACTGAACCTTTACTGACGCAATATCCTTTGACCTGAGCCTTTTGACCTGTCTATCCAATATAGCTACTGGCTCCACAACATATGATAAATCCTTGTCCAACTGGGCTGAACTGAAATCCAAAACATGATCGGGTCACCGTGATACTTTCAGAGCATGGAGATGTGGAATACCGGATGAACTCTTGCTATGTTGGGAGGCAGGGCTAGCTCTTAAGCAACCTCCCCAACATGTCGCAACACCTCAAAAGGGCCAATAAATATCGGACTTAGCTTACACTTGTTCCCGAACCTCATGACGCCCTTCATAGGCGATACCCGAAGCAAAACCCGATCACGAGCCATAAATGCCAAATCACGAACCTTCTGGTCTGCATAACTCTTCTGCCTAGACTGAGATGCACAAAGTCTCTTTTGAATCACCTTCACCTTGTCTAGGGCGTCCTGGACCAAATCTATACCCAACAGTCGGGCCTCGTTCGGCTCAAACCATCCCTCTTAGGACCGGCATTGTCTACCATACAAAGCCTTATACAGCGCCATCTGAATGTTGGACTGGTAGTTGTTATTATAAGCAAACTCTGCAACTGGCAAGTATCTGTCTCATGATCCTCAGAAATCCATCACAAAGGCACGGAGCATATCCTCAAGAATCTGAATCATGCACTCGGACCGCCCATCCATCTGAGGGTGAAAGGTTGTACTCAACTCTACCTTGGTACCTAGCTCCTACTGAACGGCTCTCCAGAACCGTGAAGTGAATTGTGTACCTCTGTCTGAAATGATAGATACTGTAATACCGTGGAGGCGAACAATCTCCCTGATATAAATCTCCACCAACCTCTCGGAGGAGTATGCATTCAACACTGGAATTAAATGGGTTGACTTGGTCAGCCGGTCCACAATCACCCAAATAGCATCGAACTTCTTTAAAGTCCGAGGAATTCCAACCACGAAGTCCATGGTGATCCTCTCCCACTTTCACTCTGAAAGCTCAATCTGCTGAAGTAACCCTCCCGGACTCTGATGCTCATATTTGGCTTGCTGACAGTTGAGACACTTGACCAAAAACTCCACTATATTCTTTTTCATCCTTCTCCACCAATAGTGTTGTCTCATATCCTGGTACATCTTCGCGGCACCCGGATGAATGGAATACCGCGAGCTTTGGGCCTTCTCAAGAATCAACTACTGAAGCCCATCCACATTGGGCACACATATCCGACCCTGCATCCTCATCACACTATCATCTTCTATAGTCACATACTAGGCGTCACCTCGCCGAACCCTATCCTGAAGAACCAGAAGGTGGGGATCATCATACTAGCGCTCTCGAATGCGGTCACAAAGAGAAGTCCGAGCCACCACACAAGCTAAAACCCGGCAAGGCTCTGAAAGATTCAACCTCACGAACTAACTAGCTAAGGACTGAATATCTAAGGCTATGGGCCTCTCAACTGCCGGAAGATATGCCAAAGTCGCCAAGCTCTCCGCCCGGCGACTCAAGGCGTCGGCTATCATATTGGCCTTCCCCGGGTGGTATAATATAGTGATGTCATAGTCCTTTAGGAACTCCAACCATCTCCGCTAGTGCAAATTGAGGTCTTTCTTCTTGAATATGTGCTGCAAACTCCGGTTATCAGTGAAAACCTCACAGGGAAAAACACTATATAAATAATGACGCCATAAATTCATGGCGTGAACAATCGCTGCCAACTTGATATCATGAACTGGATAGTTCTTCTCATGCACCTTCAATTGTCTGGACGCGTAGGCAATCACCCTACCGTGCTACATCAACACCGCTCCAAAGCCAATCCTTGAAGCATCACAATAGACGGTATTGTATGGTAAAAAAGAGCTTCACACGTGTAATAAATCTTGATAATTCAGCAGTCTACGTGGAGCAATGAAGACACGACAGCTGGACGAGACTCTATGAAGAGGTATGAGGCAAAGAGGCACGACAAATCACACCCACAGGTTGATTAGCTACGTAAGTCTCAACTTGATTGAGAAGATGAAAAGACACGGTCAAAATGTATATGGGCGAAATAAAGGGAAGATCCATAGATCTTCAAATTAGTGATCCACGTGTTACACAACATTCACGCAACAATTACTATTGCTCATTGTAACGTTACATTAATGTCATAATTAGTCATTAAAGCTTAATCACTGAAAAGGGCATACGTTATATTAGGAAATTTTCTATATAAGGGAGTAAAATATAACCTGTAAAGAACATCCGAATTACTATTGCAATACACTTTACTTTTCGTGCATCTCATTGATTTTTTTTTTATTTTAGTTACTTACAATAACCAGTCTTGCCTTGTAGAAACCCGTGTTTATCCTAAAAATAGCTTTGGTCAAAGGATCTAATTCTTTGGTTAAACAAATTGGTTCCGTTACCGGGAATTTTGGTAGTCTTTGTTTGCTTTTCAAGTGATATCCTCTTAACTATGTCAAACTCCAACGACAACAACCAGCAAAGAAATGGAACCCCAGTTCCATCACCTTCAGGAACCCCACGTGGTTCAAGGGAACAATCCCCGGAAAGATCCAATAACAACAATGATAATAATCATCAAACAGTAGAACAAGATTGGGTAAAGAAAATTATTGCAGAGTATGTGGGCCAAGCTTTGCAATAATTTGCATGGGGATTACTAGCGGCATCACCTGCATCATTGACACCGCCTCCCAATAACACAATCACCATGGAAAATCCTCAATCTGGGTTGGTAAACTCAGCAAGGGATGACACTCTTAATGAATCTCTTGAAGCAAGACCAACTATGTCTAATAACTCTGAATTATAGACTTTATTACTAACTTTGCAGAAACAGGTGAAGGAACAAAACGATCGAATCGAACAAATTCCTGGAGTACCACCTGTTATCAAAGGCATTGACGTTGATAGATATTCTCAACAACCTTGGAAACCAAGCGCAGCACCCGTACCTATTCCATAGAAGTTTAAACTGCCTGACGTTCCTAAGTATGACGGGACAATCGACCCACGCGACCATGTGACTGCTTTTACTACCGGAGTGAAGGGCAATGACTTAACAAAACAAAAAATTTAGTCGGTTCTAGTTAAAAAGTTTGGAGAAACACTTACCAAGGGGGCGCTAACCTGGTATTCTCTTCTCCCTGAAAACTCTATTGATTCTTTTGCTGAGCTTGCAGATTCTTTCATAAAGGAACACTCCGGTGCGCAAAAAGTCGAGAAAAGGATGGAGGACTACTTTAAAATAGAACAAGGAGACACTGAACTACTTCGTGAATTTGTAGACAGGTTTCAACAAGAAAGAATGCAACTACCAAGGGTGCCTGATAATAGGGCAGCCATGGCATTTGCAAGTAATCTAAATGACAAAAGCTCAGAAGCCACGAGGAGACTCAAGGAAAGCTTGAGAGAATTCCCAACTAAAACGTGTAACGATGTTTATAACATATACAGTACCAAACTTCGAATAGAAGAAGATACCATTGTTCGTTCGAAATATGAACATCATACCAGATCCATACGTTCCGAATCAGATAGGAGATCCGGTAAAAATAGGTACAATCCTTACTTGGGACCATCGGGACGTGAAACTCATCCCAGGTTCGAACATGCCAGGTCAGATTATAGACCACCAAGCAGAGATGCAGGCTTATCTAAATCCAGAAAGGATCGAGATAAACGACCTAGAGGTTATGCACGAATTGGGGATCACACCTTCAATGTAAGTACCTGTGAACTAATTTCAGTATTAAGGAACATGGGTGATAAAGTTCGATGGCCCAAAGAGATGAGGTCAAACAGGAATAAGAGGAACCCAGATCTCTGGTGTGAATTCCATAATGATCATGGACACAGAACTGTAGATTGCAGATTTTTTGCTAGGTGAGGTAGAACAATTATTGAAACGGGGCTATTTAACTGAATTGTTTAGTGAAAAAGGTAAACAGGCATACATGAAGAACAGGTAGGAGCCCCAAAACCTCCATCTCCAAAATGAACCGTCAACGTGATACATAGAGGTGAAGAAGTAAATGGAGTGGTCTGCAAAGCGGCCACAAAGTTCACAATTACACATGGAAAGCGGGTTCGTAAAAATTTGGAAGCAGATGATATAACCTTTGATGATGCAGATATCGGCGGATTAATGCTTCCTCGCAACGATGCTCTGGTAATATCTTTACTTATTCATGAAACTAACGTAAAAAGAGTGTTGATTGATCCAGGTAGTTCAATTAATATTATTTTGCTAAGAGTCGTGGAAGAAATGTTATTGGGGAATCAAGTAATCCCAAGGCACGAGCCATATCAGTGTTTGATAATTCTACGATAACCAAAGGGGAAATTGAACTTAGCACTTATGCTGAGGGAGTAATCAAAAATACCAGGTTCCACGTCATCGATACTGACATGGCTTATAACGTAATCATGGGAAGGCCATGGATCTACGACAGGAAAGCAATACCCTCAACCATGCATCAGGTGATTAAATTACCCTCTGAATGGTTGATTCAGCAAATTAGAGGTGATCAACAAACCGCGAGAAATACAAATTCCGTGGTACACTACAACAAAAAAGTAGAGGTGGAAGAATGAAAAGATAAGGAAATCTCCCAAGCAGGTAACACCGCCCAAACAGGCATGGAAGAAATTACTACCCAAATAGGTATGGAAGGTATTATTACTGAAAGAGGTATGAAAGAAGATACTCACGAGAAGGTGAATCAAGTCACCACGGAAGATGCATTCGACTAAACGGATGTAGATTCCAGACCAGACGTCATTCATGAACCGGAGGAAGAAGAGCATATCAAAACATCTACGGAAGAGCCCAAAGTTGTTCCATTGTTTGAACAAAAACCTGAACAGAAAGTGTATATAGGCACGAGGTTGAGCCTCGATCGAAGAGGTAAGTTAATTGATTATTTAAAGGCTAATGCGGATTGCTTTGTGTGGTCCCACTCAGATATGACAGGTATCCCACCAGAAGCGATGACTCATAAGCTAAATGAAGATCCATCATTCGTACCTGTTAAGCAGAAGAAAAGAAAGCAAGGACCATTCAAGAACCAAGTGATTGACAAAGAGGTACAGAAACTCTTAAAGATTGGTTCGATACGAGAGGTAACGTACCCTAACTGGCTAGCTAACACTGTGGTAGTACCTAAAAAGAATGGCAAATGGAGAGTATGTGTAGATTATACTGACTTAAATAAATCATGCCCCAAATATTCATTCCCATTAACACATATAGATCAAATGATTCATGCCACCGTAGGTCATGAATTGTTAAGCTTTCTAGATACGTATTCTGGTTATCATCAGATTAAAATGGATCCTTCAGACAAGGAAAATACCTCCTTTATTACAAACAGGGGGACTTATTGTTATAAAGTCATGCCTTTTGGCTTAAAAACGCTGGAGCCACCTATCAAAGGCTAGTCACCAAGATGTTCTAGGAACATCTGGGGAAAATGATGGAAGTTTACATCGATGATATGCTGGTAAAATCAACACGGGCGGAAGACCATTTCCAGCACCTCTCTATTACCTTTGACATTTTATGCAGGTATAATATGAAGCTAAATCCAGAAAAATGCGCTTTTGGCGTATCATTATGTAAATTATTGGGTTTCCTTGTATCAAACAGGGAATAGAGGTAAATCCTGATGAAATTAAAGCTATAGAAGAAATACCTTATGTACTTATAAGCGAAAAAGAAGTTTAAAGACTAACGGGAAGAATTGCAGCCTTAGGAAGGTTTATTTCCAAATCTTCCGAGAAAAGTTTTAAATTCTATGAAGTTCTCAAAAAGTAAAATCGATTCGAATGGACTGAAGAATGTCAACAGGATCTCAAAGACCTAAAGGATTATCTATCAAAACACATGTTGCTGTCAAAGCCAAAGGAGGGGGAGAGGCTATACGTCTACCTTGCCGTCTCGAAAATTGTTGTAAGTGCAGTATTGGTAAGGGAGAATAAAGGTAAACAATCTTCTATTTAAACTCAGATGCAACAATATCTGGAAAAGGCACGAGAGCTCGTGAGACAATTAAAAACATGGAAGGTAGTACAAATACCTAGAGAGGAAAATGCAGAAAGAGATGCATTAGCTAACCTCGCAACAGTCGCGGAAGTAACAAACAAAGACAATGCAGTTGTCGTTCATCTATTCCATTCAGCGATCGGCCAAGATAGAAATGAGGTAACTTTCAACAATTTAACCTAGGATTGGAGAAACAAAATCCTAAGTTTTTTGCAGAATGGCACCGTACTTGAAGACAAGAAAACAACTCAATCACTTCGCGGGAAAGCTGAACAGTACTGCCTTATTCGCAACTCATTATATCGCAAGATGTTCGGAGGTCCCCTAGCAAAATGCCTCGGACCTAACCAAACAGAGTTTATGATGAAATAAGTCCACGAAGGACATTGTGAAAATCACTCAGGGGAAATATCCTTAGTGAAAACCCTAATCAAAGTTGGATACTATTGGCCTAAGATGGAAGAAGAGGCCGAGAACTTCATATCCAAATGCGACAGGTGACAAAGGTTTGCCAATAACAAGCATTGACCAGCGAAATTATTGCATCCAATAATATCCCCGTGGCCTTTCATGAAATGGGGTATGGACATAGTGGGACCTCTTCCCACATTTAAAAGACAGGTACGGTTTTTGCTCGTGCTAAATGGGTAGAGGCAGAAGCGTTCAAATAGGTGCAAGAAAAGGAAGTTAAAAGTTTCTTATGGCGAAACATAATATGTCGCTTTGGGATACCAAAGGAAATCGTGTGTGATAATGGACCACAATTCATAGGCTCGCAAATCATAGAATTCTTCGAAAGATGGAAAATCAAACGGATCACTTCAACGCCATACCACCCCGTGGCTAATGGTCAAGCTTAGTCAACGAATAAAGTCATCATCAACAATCTAAAGAAGCAGCTAGATAAAGCAAAAGGAAACTGGTATGATGAGTTACCAGCGGTACTATGGCCATACATAACAACTTCAAGAATAGCCACGGGAGAAACTCCATTCGCACTTGTCTATGGCTCAGAAGCCTTAATACTTGTGGAGATTGGCAAACCAATCATAAGGTTTACAATCTAGACGACGAATTAAGGACCAATCTGGACCTTCTCGACCACGGAGAGAAGCAGCACTAATACGAATGGCAGCTCAAAAACAAATCATAGAGAGTTATTACAACCGTAAAGCTCATCTCAGGTACTTCAAGATTGGGGACTTCATCCTTAAAAAATTCTTTCAATCAACGAAGGAAGCAGGCGCGGGAAAGCTAAGTCCAAACTGGGAAGGACCCTACAAAGTCCGAGGCATAGCTGGGAAGGGCGCCTACGAGCTGGAAGCTATGGACGGCAGAATCCTAACAACAAGTTGGAATGCCATCCACTTGAAGAAGTACTACTTCTAAGGAAAAGAAGTTGATACCCCCGGTCAGGTATCACACGTTCGATTTTTTTTTTAACATTTAAAATTTTACTAACCTTTTTAAATGATAGGCATAAAGCTAACCCATCACCAGATGATGATATTAGACCTGCAAAGACGCGAGGGAGTAACTAAATTCCCGATCTAGGGTTACACTTTCTGATGGATGTTTTAAAGGGTTAAGCAGTCATCATCTAATAACTATATACCTTCGAGTCCAGTATGTTTTTCCTTTTCAGGAAAAGGACCACAAGGAAGGAATAGTCAAGTGCTCGAGATTTCATTCTTCAAAGCTCAAACACTTGGGGGACTATACAGTATGGAAGGCAAAGAAGAAGCAAAAAAGACTATCAAAAAGTTAAAACTCGAGCCTGAAGATCCGTCTAACCCAAAAAATCAAGTGATACGAGCAAAATAAAAAGAGCCAAAGACTCAAACACAAAGCCTCTAATCCAAAAACCTTCGAACATGTTCAGGTTAAAAGGCAAAATGTTAGCCACGAGGAAGAAATGCGCATCTTTGTACTTATTTAAAAGAAAAATTGTTGTAACTAAAAACAGTTACGAAATCTTTGTACTCATATAGAAAACTGTTATCAAATAAAACAGTTACGGATGAAAGATCAAAATCCTTGTACTTGTTCAAAAAAATTGTTATCCAATAAAACAGTTACGGATGCAAGACCATTTTCCTCGTGCTTATTGAAAACTGTTGTCGAGAAAAACAGTTACGGGTGAAAACCCCAACTTGAATAAAAACTGTTATGAACGAAAAACATTTGCTCTCTTGTATTAACTCGAAAAAACTGTTACATACAAAAAACAGTTACGAAATACAAGTATATATCAAATCTGTTAAAAAAACAGTTGCAACATGAGTTTTAGACGACAATCAAACACATGTAAAAAGTTGTGAAAGTTCAAACAAAAAACTTTCCTCAGAAACATTCTTAAACATGTGAAAAATTTCTATCACTCTATTGCATTATTACACCTTTATGAAGTTGAGACGTCTTCTTCATTAAGTGTCTATCAAAAAAGGGCCCTTTTTCATAAACTATGCCTACTACAAAAAGGCACACATTTAATATGACACCGTGCCTATTACGAAAAGGTACGACTAATCTAAAGCATTATATATGCAAAACTCAGAGGTAAAACTAAGACCTCGAAAAATAAAGCATGCAAAAAGACTAAAGGAGAACAGAAACTCAATGGAAAACAAAAGTCATACTTGCATTAATATATTAAAACGGCTAAGTAAAAACTAAGTATTAACTTATACTTAGTAGTATAGAGTTTTTATACATTGAGGTGCCCCTAAGTTGTCATTTGGGACTTTAAAGAGATCCAAATTTACCCCCGATGGGACTAGGGGTACCCACCAATTGAGACAAAAAAAAGGAGGAACCAACTTCTTAAACTTCTTCAGGAGGGGGTTGACTTCACTGGCAGAAGGAGAAGGAGCGGCTTGGGATGAAGAGACATGAGCAGCAAGAGCCTCACCTTCAGGTGAAGAGAGATTCTGACCTTGTTGAGCCTTCTCAATGGACTCCTTGATTTTTGCAATTTCGGCATTAAGGTCGAAACCCTCTCGACTCATTTTAGTGAATGTGTCGAGGCGAGAGTTCATATACGCCAACTAACATCGACAGCTGCCCTATCTTCAAGAGCTTCATAATCTTTCTCCCATAGCATAACTTCAGCTCTTAGTTCATCCCTCTCAATCACAGCAGCATCATTAGAGGCCCTTAAAGGAGCGAAAGACCTTTTCAGGAATTGAAATTTCTCCAAAGAGTTGCAGAGATCCTCCTGGGTCTCTGTAAGGGTTTGCACTAATTCGCCCGAATACTCCTCTTTTTTGTCTAGTAAGGCCTTCAAACTCCTGACCTCTTCATAGGCACGAGACAGTTGCTCCGCGAATGAGGACTTTAGGACACTCTTATCCTTGTCTGCCTGATCAGAGGATGCCTTCTCCACGGCCAACTCTGCCGTCATGACCCTCACTTGCTGCTCCAAGGTACATTTTTCTTCTACAGCCTCCATGTCGAGCCTTAAGCTTTCATACTGCTCCTTCCAGTTATCTGATTTCGCACGCCATTCTTTCAGTTCCTGCTCCGTATTAGAAACCCTCTTCAAAATCTCTGTGCCTATAAGATTGATCTGCAAAAGAAAACCAATTAGATATGATAAATACATGTACAAGAATGAACACAAGAAAATGCATTTTACCTTTAAAGGAAGTATGCACGATTTCATTAGCCCATGTAAGGGAACTATAGTTGTTCAACTTAGCTCTCTATGTCGGGCCTATCAACGGTTTCAACCACACATTAGGCTGGCCAGAATTTTTAAAGAGACTACCCTCCGCTGGAACTTCTATCATCACCTGCCTCATCTCTCCGCTGGAAGACCCTACTTCTATAACAGAAGGCACGGAAGCAGGTAGAGATGTAGGAGCTACGGGCGAGGAAGTCTGAGGGGCCGAAAAAGCCATGGGAGAGGGAGCAAAGACAAGAGCAGGAATAGCCATGGGAGCAGGAGAAATAACTGGAACAGTTGAAGGGAGTTCTCTAAGAGAATGAGAGAAAACAGCCAAGGGAGCTTCATCAGCAACAGAACCAAAGGCTTTACGGAACAATTGGCCAACAGATTCATGCACGGGAGAGGGAGTAGCATCCTCAGAGGCAGAAAGTCCAACTTCAGTCACGGAAGGCACGATGACAGGTGTAGACTTGTCGTCTGAGACCACCTTCCTTCTACGTGACCTATGGATCAAAGTTCCCTCCTCTTTGTCTTCTACTCCCGAGGTCCTTGACCCACCTGCTTTCCTCTTTCAAGAAGAAGAGCCTGAAATGATCCCCTGGGCCTTAGCCAGGAATAACTTGGGAACAGACGCGGATGCACAAACTCCACGAGCAGGAAACCCTGTCAAAAGGAAAGGGTTAAATAATGCTCAAAGGAATAAACAAGTACAAACAAAAACTTCACTTACCATAAGCCTTAACTCTCCAACCAAACCTCTCAGAGAAGTACTTCCATGAACGTTCTTCTAATGGGGTGATTAACAAAAGCTTTTCTACCCAATCTCTGAAACTGGAGACATTCTCAACGGTTCCCATGATTGCTGCAAAAAGAAGAAACAGCTACGGTATTGATACAATATCTAAAGCAAAAAGCAAGGAATGTAAGCAAAAATGTACTCACGTGCAAGATTCCACTTCTCGGGGAAGGGAAGATTTTATTCACCTACTAAATCAGCAATAGGAACAACAACATATCGAAGAAACCACCCTCGATCCTTATCATCTTCAGAAGTCACTAACACCCTTTTACTCCTAGCAGCTAGGGTAAAAATTCCCTATCGGAACAACATTGGGGAATAGAGGTGAATAAGATGATGAAAGGTAAAGGGGATCGAAGCTAAAGTAGCCAAGTATCTAAGACATGCAACGACTCGCCATACAAAAGGACCGAATTGTCTCAAGAAAATTTTGAAAAATCGACAGAACTCGATGATTACTGGGTCGATGGGAGTCTTGAACCCTAATGTAAAGGGATAGGTATAAACAAAAGAATGCCATGTCTTGTAAGACGTTATTACTTGATTACTATTTGGAACGATTACAGGAAAATCGGAACTCCAATAATAGTCTCTGCGTATAAGAGGAATTAAACCTTCAGTGGTTGGGTAGGGTACTTGTCAACACTATCAAGAGACGACAATGAAGAAACCTGATCTCTAAGGGCCTGACTATCCATAGAAAAAATGAACTCTGCAGGTACTATTTCATCGACCCTCGGTTTGCGCAAAGGTTTGTGATGTTACCTTTGGATGAAGATCTAGAAGCCCTAGCCCTTGGAGAAGTTAAAGACCTAGAAGAAGGATGAGAAGTAATTTGAGAAGAGGAAGAACCCCATGAAGGAGTAGAACCTAAACTCCTCAACCTACCGCCTCTCCTTCTCTGTGTTGGAGCAGAAGAGGGAGTTAAATCACCTACGTCTATGACTCTCTTAGATTGGTTTGAAGAATACATATCTACAAAGACAATGAAAAAGTTCTTTACAAATAAAGTTTGAAAATTAGAAGTTTTTCGTGAAATAAAAGAAAAGGGGTATTTATACTCGAAGACAACCGTCAAAAATGAAAAAAGAAATTGATGTGAAAGCCATAATTGAAGATGTCACTTCATGCCTGATGCAGCCGCAAAAAAAGCCCTAAAAGGCGCTAAACAATTGCAGAACCAACCCGAGAATGCCACGTGGCATAAACATTAAATAAAAGTGACAAGCGATGCTTACGTACAGAAAAAGATGCAATGATTTGAGTGAAGAGGCGGCAAAATATTCCCGCCATAAATGAGTATCCACTTACCAAATATTAATTGATAAATATATGGTAAGTAGGGGGACTCTCTGTATTGGTAAAAAAGAGCTTCACACGTGTAATAAATCTTGATGATGCAGCAGTCTACGTGGAGAAATGAAGACACGACAGCTAGACGGGACTCTATGAAGAGGTATGAGGCAAAGAGGCACGGAAAATCACACACACGAGTTGATTAGCTACGTAAGTCTCAACCTGATTGAGAAGATGAAAAGACACGGTCAAAATGTATCTAGGCGGAATAAAGGGCAGATTCAGAGATCTTGAAATTAGTGATCCAGACGTTACACAACACTCATGCAACAGTTACAATTGCTCATTTTAACGTTACATTAATGTCATAATTAGTCATTAAAGCTCAATCACCGAAAAGGGCAGACGTTATATTAGGAAATTCCCTATATAAGGGAGTAAAATATAACATGTAAAGAACATCTGAATTACTATTGCAATACACTTTACTTTTCGTGCATCTCATTGATTTTTTCTTTATTTTAGTTACTTACAATAATCAGTCTTGCCTTCGTTATCAAAAACCCGTGTTCATCCTAAAAATAGCTTTGGTCAAAGGATCTAATTCTTTGGTTAAACAGGTATAGGACCCTAAACTCGTAGGCAATACCAACACTGGAGCTGTAGTCAGAGATGTCTTGAGCTTCTGAAAGCTCTCCTCAAACTCCTCAGTCCACCAGAAAGGAGCACCTTTTTTAGTCAACCTGGTCATCGGTGTTGCAATGGATGAAAATCCCTTCACAAAACGGCGATAGTACCCAGCCAAACCAAGGAAATTGTGGATCTCTGTAGCTGATGACGGTCTAGGAAAACTCTGTACCGCCTCCACTTCTTCAGATATACCTTGATCCCATCCCAAGATACTATGTGGCCCAAGAATGCCACTGAATCAATCCAGAACTCACATTTGGATAATTTTGCATACAATCTCTTCTCCCTCAAAGTCTGAAGCACAGTCCTCAAGTGTTGCTCATGATCTTCACGTGATTGGGAATACACCAGAATGTCGTCAATAAACACAATGATGAAGGAATCAAGATAAGGTCGGAACACACTATGCATCAAATACATAAAAGCTATTGGGGCATTGGTCAGCCCAAATGACATAACAAGAAGTTCATAGTGGCCATATCTAGTCCTAAAGGCAGTCTTTGGGATATCCGGCTCCCGAATCTTCAGTTGATGATAGGCAGAACGCAAGTCAATATTGGAGAATACCCTGGAACCTAGTAGCTGGTCAAATAAATCATCAATGTGAGGCAAAGGATACATGCTCTTCATGGTGACCTTGTTCAACTGCCGATAATCAATACACATACGCATAGAACCATCCTTTTTCTTCACAAATAATACTGGAGCACCCCAAGGTGATACACTGGGTCTAACGAAACCCTTATCAAGAAACTCCTATAACTGCTCCTTCAACTCCTTCAACTCAGGAGGAGTCATACGGTAAGGAGGGACGAAAATAGGCTGAGTGCCCGGCAACAAATCAATGCCGAAATCAATATCTCTATCGGGCGGCATACCCGGGAGATCAGCTGGGAATACATCAGGAAAGTCCCTCACTACTGGGACTGACTCAACTGGAGGGGTATCAATAGTGACATCTCTCAACCATCCGTTGAGCCTTAAGAAATGAAATGACCCTGTAGGGAGTATACTCTAAGGTACCTATTCACTCTAATCTCGGAAAGCCTACCATAGCCAGCAACACGGTCTTAGCGTGACAATCATGAATAGCATAATGGGGCGACAACCAGTCCATGCCCAAGATAACATCGAAATCTACCGTGTTGAGTAATAATAAATCAGCCCTTGTCTCAAAACCACTAAGAGAAATCAAACACGACCGATATACGTGGTCCACAACTAGAGAGTCTCCCAAAGGAGTAGATACATAAACAGGGGAACTCAAAGAATCCTGAGATATCCTCAAATGTGGAGCAAAATAACAGGACACATATGAATACGTAGAGCCTGGATCAAATAATACTGATGCATCCCTATGGGAGACATGGGCAATACCTGTGATGACTGAGTCTGAAGCAACAGCCTCAGAACGGGCTGGAAGGGCATAGTATCTGCCCTGGCCTCCCTCACTAGGGCGACCTCTATCCCCCCGACCCCCACCTCGAGCTGATTGAGGGGGGTGGAGTGGCAGCTGGGGCTGGAAGAATAGTCGGAGGACCCGGTGGAGCACATGGAGGCTGATAAAACTAGGGAGGTGCACCGCTCCTAGCCCTGGGGCAATCTCTAATCACGTGACGAGTGTCACCACACTCAAAACAACCCCTCGGAGGACGCTGCGGCTGATACTGAATAGGAGCTGGCCTGCTGGGCTGGCCGTAAATAGTACCTAAAAAGAAAGGCACACTGGATACTGGCGGTGCATAATACGACTCCTGAGGTCTTGGAGGAGCTGGAATATCGCTGGCTACTGGAAGGGCTGAATGAACACGGCAACACACGAAACCCCTACCGTAACGTGATGCTGGTGCACGAGCTCTTGAAAAATGGCCAGTCTCTCGAGACCTCTTGACCTCTCTCTCCTCTCTGTCCCGGGTGAACATGCCCTCTACTCTCCTGGCAATACTCACTGCCTGCTGGTAAGTGATATCCATCTCCAACTCTCTGGCTATACTGGTCTGAATACTAGGATGGAGCCCCTCAATGAAATGGCGAACACGCTCTCTGAGTGTGGCAACCAAGGTTGGCGCATGACGAGCTAACTCGCTGAAAGGGACTGCATACTCCGACACAGTCATAGAACCCTGGTGCAACTGCTCGAACTCGGTGCGCCAAGTATCCCTGAGGATCTGAGGGACATACTCTCGCAAAAATATCTCTAAAAATTGAGCCCAAGTGAGTGAGGCTGCCTCATCCGGACTACTCAGCTCATATGCCCGCCACCACTGATATGCCGCTCCCCTCAGCTGGAAAGTGGTGAAAGAAACCATAATGGTCTCCAGAATTCCCATAGTGTGGAGAATGCGATGACACTCCTCAAAAATCTCAGAGCGTCAGTAGGTGGGTGGTACTTCTTGTACCTCTCAAGTGGGAGCTGCTCGGCCTCAGAAGCAGCTACCCTAGCATCATTTTGAACTGGAGTCGTTGGGGGCATAGGAATATACTCAGGGACCTGCCTATCATGGACCCTCTGCTCAGGGGTACGGACTACATGAGTCTGTGCCCCTCCCCCAGCCTGGGATGTAGCGGGAGCTATCGGGAGTAGTTCATCCTGAGCTAGAGTACTGAAATGCTCATGAACTGAGCTAAAGTCTCCTGTAAGGCTGGAGAAGCAATAGGGACCTCATGTGGCAGCTCTCCAGCTGGGGCTGCTATAGGCTCCTCCGTCGCTGCTCCCACCGGTGCTCAGGCTGCACCGCGTGGTCGTCCTCTACCCCGGCCCTGGCCTCTGGCGGCTCTGGCAGGGGGCTCGGGTGCCTGTTCATCGGTCCTCCCGGTACGGGTCCTCACTATTTGTGGGAAAGAATAGGATAGAATTTTAGTTTTTTGTATGTATATAACTCGCACGACAAGGGAAATCAAAGAAATATGATTGTTCTTAACAGTTACATAGCCTCCCGAAGATAGATATGGACGTCTCCGCACCGTTCTGGGAGACTCTAATAAACCGGATTGTCACTTGTGACTCCTATGAACCTAGACGCTCCGATACCAACTTGTTACGACCCGATTTACCCTCTGAAAGGCATCGTGACGGCAGCTAGTCTCTACAACAGGGTAAGCCTAATTGCGGAACAGATATTAAATAGAAGCAAAAAAATAAAGACGGAGTAAAGTGAGTCTACAAATGAAACATCGCTACTTGGCGTGTACAAAATACAACTTCCCAAAAACCGGAATATCACTTTAGTCACAAGCTCTGTCTCAAAATAGCTCTATACAACGTAAGGGAATATATGAAAAATCTATTTAAGTCCGGAGTGGAAGGTGACTCGAAAGACTCTTCGGACGTGGCAGAATTACCTTTGGGTCTCCTAGAAGCTGCTGCTCGGACCCTAGCCACGAAACGAAGTGCTGGTACCTGGATCTACACATGGAAAACATGCGCAGGAAAGGGCATGAGTACACCACAAATTGATACCCAGTAAGTGCCAAGCCTAACCCCAGTCGAGTAGTGACGAGGTTAGGTTAAGGCTCTACTGGATTTTTATAGTAAAAATAGTTTAAAATTGAGCACAGAGATATAATAAGCTAAGGAAAATCAGTAGAAACAATGAGCTAAAAGAAAATAGCAACAGGGAGCCCTCGTCTCAGCACATCGTATCTCACAGTAACAAATATGCAATGTAGTACGGGGGAAAGCTCCCGGAATCTCGTCCGTTGTCCCAATTTAAATATGCAATGTAGTACAGGGGGAAAGCTCCCAGAATCTCGTCTATAGTCCCAATTTAAATATGCAAGGTAGACGGTATAGAACCCTGAACCTGTAGACAATACCAACACCGGAGATGTAGTCAAGGCTATCTTGAGCTTCTGAAAGCTCTCCTCACACTCCTCAGTCCACCTAAATGGAGCACCCTTTTGAGTCAACCTGGTCATCGGTGCTGCAATGGATGAAAATCCCTCCAAAAAACGGCGATAGTACCTAGACAAACCAAGGAAACTGCGGATCTCCGTAGCAGATGACGGTCTAGGCCAACTCTATACCACATCCACCTTCTTCGAATCTAACTTGATCGTATCCCAAGACACTATGTGGCCCAAGAATGACACTGAATCAAGCCAGAACTCACATTTAGAGAATTTTGCATACAATCTCTTCTCCCTCAAAGTCTGAAGCACAGTCCTCAAGTACTGCTCATGATCTTCCCGTGATCGGGAATACACCAGAATGTCGTCAATAAACACAATGACGAAGGAATCAAGATAAGGTCTGAACACACTGTGCATCAGATGCATAAAAGTTGCTGGGTCATTGGTCAGCCCAAATGACATAACAAGAAATTCATATTGGCGATATCTGGTCCTGAAGGCAGTCTTCGGGATATCCGGCTCCCGAATCTTCAACTAATGATAGCCAGAATGCAAGTTAAACTTGGAGAATACCCTAGAACCATGTAGCTGGTCGAATAAATCATCAATGCGAGGCAAAGGATACATGTTCTTCACGGTGACCTTGTTCAACTGCCGATAATCAATACACATATGCATAGAACCATCATTTTTCTTCACAAATAATACTGGAGCACCCCAATGTGATACATTAGGTCTGACGAAACCTTTATCAAGCAACTCGTGTAACTGCTCCTTCAACTCCTTCAACTCAGGAGGATACATACGATAAGGAGGGATAGAAATAGGCTGAGTACCCAGCAACAAATCAATGCCAAAGTCAATATCTCTATCGGGAGGCATAATCGGAAGATCAGCTGGGAATACATCAGAAAGTTCCCTCACTACTGGAACTGACTCAACTGGAGGGGTATCAACATTGACATCTCTCACATAGGCCAAGTACGCATAACACCTGATGTTTTATACTTCAATACAACACATAAGAGGTGGAGTGATTTGTGTAGTGTCCAATTATTTGAGTGCTGTCTCAATAGAAGAACTCGGTTCTTCTTGGTTTTCCAACTTCTACTAGTGCAGAATAATAAATGCAATAAAGTAAAAACACAGATATTTTTACGTGAAAAACACCTGGCTCAAAAGATGAAAAAACCACGACCTACTCCTCCGTAGGATTTTCCCAAACTCTTCACTACAACTCTGAGCAAAACAACATTTACAAAATAAACTCTTTTGTAAACCTAAGGACTAACTCTAATCTCTTTGTAGCAACCTAGCCTCTAGCTAATTGCGACAAGCTTCAAGTTAACTCTAACTTGAACAATGTGTACCTATTACAATTGCTTCTAATAAAGCTGAAAGATACAATATCAAATCACCTACTACAACCAACTAGACTCTAAAGACAAACAGATGGAACTGGTTCTTCTAGCTGGTCAGTAGCCTTTATATCGCACAAGGATTCTGCTTGCAAAATTTCTCGTATAATTTTGCCTTCAATTCTTTCTTCAATTATGTCTTTGTGCAAATAATTCTTCAGTAGGAATACTTCAACATTATATAGCGCCAGAAGCTAAGATGTTCTTGTTTAGTTCTAATGCAACTCTTCCTTGGTGTAAGAGTTTGTGTTTATCTCAACTTCCTTCCTTTATTTCTTTCCTTGTTGAACTCGAACTCTATACCCTTATCAATTTGCAACCTTTTTCGCATTAGGATATAACCTCTTAGTTCATGGGTAATTATAGATCACGTTTATCTCCTTTGCATGTACAGTTCTTGTGCCAATTGGTTCGTTCGAGATGTTTGCACTGATGGACCAGGTTCAACTGCGTAGGCATTTGTCAATCTTCAAAACCATGCAGTGACTTGGGTCAACAAATTCCCCCTTTTTGATGATAACAAACTCTGTGCTCAACCCTGTATAAACTTCAAATACTGTGTATGGTTTTAAGCATTTATCATGGAGAAACCAAGTTCATTAGGTTATAAATATCACAACTTATGAAATTTTGGAAAAAGCACATATCTTCCCCTTTTTGGCATCATCGAAAAGTTGCAAAATGATAAACTTACTAGAGTTGTTAACAATTACTCATGGCCATTGAGGCAACTGCACGTACAAACATGATTAATCATCAAAAGAAACCAATAAAAATGTAATGTAGAGACCCATAAAATTTATTGTTTAAAATAATACCCGAATAAGTCCCCAAGTTGTTATAACTGTAGAAATTCTTAAAACAAACATGTTTTTCAGTAAAAAGTACCCCGGAACTTGAAAGATGAATTTTCCAAAAACTTGGGCGTTATACGACGCACTACGCGATCGCATAACGTGTATGCGGACCGCATGATGGTCACATACCTGGGCAGAATCACTGCCCAATTTGAGGACAACTATGCGATCGCATTCCTGACCGCATTCCGGTGTCGGACCCCGATTTTTCTAATTTTAAAACCCGACCCCAGTTCATTAAAACACCCCTCCCCTTCATTTTTAACTGATTTCTGAGCAAAATAGAGAGAAGGGAGAGAGGGATTCTTGAGAGAGAAAGATCTTCTTCATCAAAAAAATTGATTCTTCAAAGTCTCTCAAGCCCGGAATCTATCGAGTTAGTGTTATCTTCTTCACTCAAAGAGGTAAGTCTTCACCCCATTTTTCCCCAAAGTTCTCAGATTTTAATTAAGAATAAAACGCATAGGATCGTTCTTGAAAATGGAGGTCAAACCCATGCATGCATGTGAGTAAAACTTCTTAATCTAGCAAAAAGGGAAGAGGATTGGGGTAAAATTCACAAAGAAGAGGTGGTAATCTAATGGGGTCGCCTAGCGTTCGATAAAATGCATAAAAGAGTTCGAATTGTATGCATGATTTCCAATTCTTAGTTGAATATGTTTAATTGTGAACTAGATTAACGGTACTAGTCGGTTCTGTGATTTGTGAGTAAAAGTTAAAAAGGAATTTCGACCCAGGTATGTATGACTAACTTTAACCCTTGTAGAATCCCCTTGTTGTGGCAAGCATGCGGTATGTGTACCTTGTATGAAAACATGTGAATTGATCGCCTTAGTTGAATTCCACCCCATTGTGTTATATGAGTTTGTGAAAGATGATTTGGCGTGCTTACCTTATTACGTGCAAAGCTTGTAATTTGCTTGAGAGTATCGGGGTGAAATGATGTGAATGAGTTGAACAATTATGGAAATTCCTAGTATATGAATTACTACTTGGTGAGAATTATTGTGCCTTAGGTCCAAATATATGAATTGTTGACGTGAACTTGTGATTCCTTGAAATGATAATTCTTGTGATGTAATTATTTGTGGTTGCTGTTATGAAATATGATTGGCAGGTGGGATTGGGTTGCGTGCCGCAACACGAAGTAATAAGGTTGATGGGTTGTGGTGATAAGGGTGGCTGAGGTAATAAGGGTGGTCGAGGTAATAAGGATGGAATGTGATCATTATCACTATTGAATTGAAAACCTATGAAACACTTGAATATGGTGATGTTGAAATGGGAAAAGGAGAGATTGTGAAAGTTGTTGATTTTGGTTGTTTCATTCCACGTGCATTGATTGATTGGTTATATTACTGTCTCTTATTTGTGTATTGTTTGATTGTACTTGGGATAAATTTTGTTCATACATACTAGTACTATTCCACAATACTAACGTCCATATTGCCGGGGGCGCTACATTTTCTTATATGAATGTAGGTGGTTATACAGCAGGTAATTCAGTCCACTGTCAATAGTGCCTCCTCTCCACTCTGCAGTTGAATTGGTAAGCCACACTTCCTCTCGGGGCCATGTGTGGTTCATGCCATCTTCTTTTGGGTCTATTTTGTATTGTAAGGTATAGCCGGAGCCTTGTTTCCGGCAAGTATCGTATAAAATCCTATCACTCGTAGAGGCTCCGTAGACATAACGTGGGTATTGTACATATGTATTTTGGGTAGTGACAATAGTAGTCCACGTGGTAGAAGTATGTATGTTGTATGTATCTTGCAAGTATTTAGTATCATATGTTGTAAATGGTAAGAGGCAAACATGAATTTAACTGGAGTTTTATGTTAAGTCTCACATTTCTAATTCACATGAATAAGGTATATTGGAATCATGGGGTAACGCGTGGGATATGTAAGGCAAATCAAGATCCGCTTGACTGGGGCCACCCGGTCGAGCGCCGGTCATGTCCCTCAATTTTGGGGCGTGACAAACTTGGTATCAGAGTCTAAGGTTTTTAAAGTGTCCTAGGATGTCTTGGAGCCGTGTCTAGTAGAGCCCTTCTTATCGGTGTGTTGTCGACCATATCTATAATTAGGGGGCAACATGGACATTTAGGAAACACCCTGTTCATTGTTATTCTATATCGTGCGGTGAAGTGGAAAGTGAAAATATCCTTGTCTAACTCGTGAATTGTTCCGGAATTTTTAGTCATGGCACCAACGAAGATCGTTCAACTCGGCCTAGAGGCCAATGCCACCCCAAGTGTGGCTGTGAATTCTGTACCCGATGGTGCGAGTGAGAGCGAATCCCCGACCTTGAATCCACCTGGCCTTTCTGTTCCAGACCAGAGTGTTCCTATTCCTGTTGCGGTGAAGTGTGTTGCAACCCCTTCCGCTGATATTCCTGATCCTTTTTCGATTCTAGCTTCAGGTCCCGGTACTTCCGATGGGGACCTCAGGTGAGCTATTCATATGTTGACTCAGTTAGTGGCTGCTTAGGCCCAAAGATCTCATGTTGCCCCTGCTCCCTCTAGCGGACAGGGAGATTCCGTCGGTTCCAGGATCAACCAGTTGTTGCGGTTGGCCCCTCCATAGTTCTCAGGTATTGATCTAGAGGCCGATCCGCAGGATTTTCTAGATTAGATGTACAACACACTTTGGGTTATGAAGGCTACAGAGACAGAGAGGGTTGAGTTAGCATCTTACAGGCTGAGGTGAGCAACGTATGCGTGGTTCGAGATGTGGGAGGATTCCCGTGGGTAGGGAAGTCCTCTGGCGAGATGGGATGAGTTCATTGATGCTTTCATGGATCACTTCTTGCTTGCCGAGACTATGGCAGCCCATGCTATGGAGTCTGAGGTTCTCAAGCAGGGTAATATGAGTGTGTGGGAGTACCACATGGAGTTTGTGAGGTTGTCCAACTACGCTCCTCAGTTAGTATCGACTTCGGGTATGGGGAGAGAGGTCATATTCAGCGAAATTGTCGTGCGCCCAGTCAGGGCATGAGTAGTGGTTTTGCTCAGCCGTCCGGTTCTTCAGTCGCCGCATCTTCAGTGCTCTAGCAGGGCGTGGTGCAGTTAGGGTTGGAGTATGAGGTAGAGGTGGACCCAGTCGCTTCTATGCTTTGAGTGGTCACCAAAGTGCGGAGGCTTCCCCAAATTTTATTACAGGTATTCTGACTGTTCAAGCACTTGGTGTTTATTCTATTATTGATCCAGGGTCCTCTTTGTCATATGTTACCCCATTTATTGCTTCAAGTTTTGGGATAGAACCCGAACAGCATCATGAGTCGTTCTGTGTGTCGACTCCTGTTGGTGATTCCATTACAGTCGCGTGCGTCTATAGGAATTGTGTTATCACAGTATGTGGTCGAGATACCACGGTCGATCTTATCGAGCTTGGGATGGTAGATTTTGATGTTATCATGGGAATGGATTGGCTTTACTCGTGCTTTGCTAAACTCGACTGCCGAACCAGAATTATGAGGCTAGAGTTTCCTAATAAGTCAGTTATTGAGTGGAAAGGGAATGGTGTGGTGCCAAAGGGTAGGTTTATTTCCTACCTTAAGGCCTCGAAGATGATTAAAAAGGGGTGTGTTTATCATTTGGTCCGGGGTGCGGACACCGCTTCACAAGTGTCTGCCCCCGAGTCTGTCCCAGTCGTGAATGAGTTTCTTGACATATTTCCGGACGAGCTTCCAGGGATTCCGCCAGATAGAGAGATCGATTTCGGGATTGATGTATTGCCATATACACTGCAAATATCTATTCCACCGTACAGAATGGCGCCAGCAGAGTTGATGGAGTTAAAGGAACAGTTGAAAGACTTATTAGAGAAGTGGTTCATTCGGCCGAGTATGTCACCGTGGGGCGCTCCGGTTCTTTTCGTCAAGAAGAAGGATGGGTCGCTTCGGATGTGTATTGATTATCGGCAGCTCAACAAAATCACTATCAAAAACAAGTATCCATTGCCTCGGATAGATGATTTATTCGACCAATTGCAAGATGCGAAGTTTTTCTCCAAAATTGATTTAAGATCTGGGTATCACCAGTTGAAGATCAGAGAGCAGGATATTCCTAAGACTGCCTTCAGAACTGGTTATGGCCATTTTGAATTTTTGGTAATGTCCTTTGGACTGACCAATGCTCCAGCGGCTTTCATGGGTCTTATGAATCGGGTTTTCAAACCGTTTCTTGACTCCTTCGTGATTGTTTTTATTGATGGCATCCTTGTCTACTCGCAGAGTCGGGAGGATCATGCTAATCACCTCAGGGCAGCTCTGCAGACTCTTCATCAGCACCAATTGTATGCCAAGTTTTCAAAATGTCAATTTTGGCTGGAGTCAGTCGCGCTTTTTGGTCATGTTGTTTCCAGAAAAGGGATTAAGTTTGATCCCCAAAAGATCGCGGCGGTAAAGGATTGGCCTAGACCAACGACCCCGACAGAGGTTCGCAGTTTCTTGGGTCTAGTTGGGTATTATCGAAGTTTTGTGGAGGAATTATCTACCCTCGCCTCCCCATTGACTAAATTGACGTAGAAAGCAATTAAGTTCTAATGGTCCGATGCTTGTGAGAAGAGCTTTCAGGAGTTGAAATCAAGATTGACTTCGGCACCGGTGTTAACTTTCCCAGAAGGCACGGAGGATTTGTGGTTTATTGCGATACTTCAAGGGTTGGTTTGGGATGTGTGTTGATGCAACATGGGAAGGTTATAGCCTATGCTTCCAAGAAACTCAAGAATCAAGAGAAGAATTATCCGACGCATCATTTAGAACTCGCGGCAGTTGTGTTTGCATTAAAAATCTGGCGGCATTATTTGTATAAGGTCCATGTGGACGTGTTCTCAGACCACAAGAGTCTCCAATATTTGTTCAAGAAAAAGGAGTTGAATTTAAGGCAGCGACAATGGTTAGAATTTCTTAAGGATTATGATATGAACATTTGTACCATCTAGGGAAGGCGAATGTGGTGGTCGACGCTCTCAGTCGGAACTCTATGGGTAGTTTGGCTCATTTGAAAGTGGATCAGAGGCCTATAGCTCGGGAGATTTATCAATTGGCCAGTTTGGGGGTCTGTCTCTCGACCTCAGACGAGGGAAATATTATGGTGCATAATGGGGAAAAATCATCACTTGTAGCGGAAGTCAAGGAAAAGCAGTGTATGGATCCAGCATTGGCGCAATTGAAGGAGGTAGTTTTGAATAACAAGATTTCGGCATTTTCTCTCGGTAGTGATGATGGTGATTTACGGTGCCAGGGAAGGCTATGTGTTCTTGATGTGGATAATCTTCAGGAGAGGGTAATGGCGGAAGCACACAATTCCAGGTATTCCGTGCACCCAGGTTCTACGAAGATGTATCACGGTCTCCGAGAGGTTTATTGGTGGAGCGGTATGAAGAGAGGTGTGGCAGACTTTGTATCTAAATGTCCGAATTGTCAGCAGGTGAAGGCCGAGCATCAGAGACCCGGTGGCTTAACTCAGCTTCGGGAAATTCAAATGTGGAAATGGGAAATGATCAACATGGATTTAGTGGCAGGGTTACCTCGCACTCAGTGCAAGTTCGACTCGATTTGGGTGATAGTGGATCGACTCACGAAATCAGCTCACTTCTTGCCAGTCAAGTCCACTGATACTGCAGGACAGTATGCTCAGTTGTATATAAAGGAAATAGTCAGGCTTCATGGTATTCCAGTTTCTATTATCTCAGATCGAGGAGCCCAGTTCACGGCTAATATTTGGAGGAAATTTCAGCAAGGTTTGGGTACGCAGGTAAATCTCAGCACAGCTTTCCATCCGCAGACTGATCGCCAGGCAGAGCGGACTATTCAGACGCTTGAAGATATGTTACGGGCCTGTGTGTTGGACTTCAAGGGTAGTTGGGATGATCATTTACCACTTATCGAGTTTGCTTACAATAACAGCTTTCACGCTAGTATTCAGATGGCCCCATTTGAGGCATTGTACGGAAGAAGGTGTAGATCTCCGATTGGGTGGTTTGAGGTTGGTAAAGCAGAATTGTTAGGGCCAGATCTTGTGCACCAGGCAATGGAAAAAGTCAGAGTCATTCAAGAGAGGATGAAAACCGCTCAGAGCCGTCAAAAATCCTATGCGGACGTTCGTCGAAGAGAATTAGAATTCCAATTAGATGATTGGGTATTATTGAAGGTATCTCCCATGAAGGGAATGATGCGGTTTTGGAAGAAAGGGAAATTGATCCCAAGGTATGTCGGGCCATATCGGATTACTGAAAGGATAGGACAAGTGGCTTATAGGTTGGAATTACCCCCTGAATTGTCATTAGTGCACTCGGTGTTCCATGTGTCTATGTTGAAGAAAGTGGTTGGAGATCCATCAACCATCGTGCCAGTTGAGACTATTGAAGTTAATGAAGAATTATCGTATGAAGAGGTTCCGGTTTCTATTCTTGATAGACAAGTCTGTAGATTGAGGAACAAAGAAATTGCTTTAGTTAAAGTATTATGGCGAAGTCAGCAACTTGAAGAAGCCACGTGGGAAGCGAAAAATGAGATGAAAGAGAAATATCCCCATTTGTTTGAATAAGTCTAGTAGTGATCGTCCGAACTGTCATCTCTAAGCAATTATATTTTATGTTCAGTTTTGTGCAAAAGCACCCCATCTTCCCTTAATTACCTTATTATTGTAATTTCCCAATGTGTGCTAAAACTGAACCCGCTGTTACTATTTGGGTAGTGTGCAACCCTTGAGTTAATGAAAGTTTTGTGGAACTTATGTGTTAGGCAAGTGATTAATAGTAGTGTAGGTTGGTAATGGTTAATTGAAATGAATATGGTGTATTGAGGTGATTGGGTTGTATGGGACTCATTAAAATGACCAAGTTATGTGCAAGAATGTGAATCATGTGCAAATTTGTGGTATAAGAAGAAAGAGCTATTTGTAGTTGTTAGAGTGATTGAATATATACAATTTGTTGAGGTAACAACGTTGTGTGCTAGTTATTGAATAACCAAAAATTGTGTAATGATGCTTGGAAATGTGTTTCGGGGGCTCTCTGTCAGGTAGATAGGCCTAGTTACAAAGGAAATTCTGGCGAAATTTTCTTAAAATATTGGGGTTAGTGAAAATCTGGAAGCTGCATATCATGTTTTCAAAACCAAATGATTTCCAAAAATCCTCATTCGAGGACGAATGATTTTAAGTGGGGGAGGATGTAGAGACCCATAAAATTTATTGCTTAAAATAATACCCGAATAAGTCCCCAAGTTGTTATAACTGTAGAAATGCTTAAAACATACGTGTTTTTCAGTAAAAAGTACCCCGGAACTTGAAAGATGAGTTCTCCAGAAACTTGGGCGTTATGCGACGCACTATGCAATCGCATAACGTGTATGCGGACCGCATGATGGTCACATACCTGGGCAAAATCACTGCCCAATTTGAGGACAACTATGCGGTCCAAAATGCGATCGCATGTTGGTTATGCGGACCGCATAGTTATCCCATTCTTGCCTATTGGTTTTGGTGAGGGAGGTTATGCGACGCACTATGCGATCGCATAACGTGCATGCGGACTGCATAGAGGTCTCATACCTGCACAGTGTGTTATGAATGTTGGCCCATCTTGAGGGCCATTCTGCGGTCGATTCTGCAGACCATATGTCAGGAATGCGATCGCATTCCTGACCGCATTCCGGTGTCAGACCCCTATTTTTCTAATTTTAAAACCCGACCCCAGTTCATTAAAACACCCATCCCCTTCATTTATAACTGATTTCTGAGCAAATAGAGAGAACAGAGAGAGGGATTCTTGAGAGAGAAAGTTCTTCTTCATCAAAAAAATTGAATCTTCAAAGTCGCTCAAGCCCGGAATCTATCGAGTTAGTGTTATCTTCTTCACTCAAACAGGTAAGTCTTCACCCCATTTTTCCCTGAAGTTCTCAGATTTTAATGAAGAATAAAACACATAGGATCGTTCTTGAAAATGGAGGTCAAACCCATGCATGCATGTGAGTAAAACTTCTTAATCTAGCAAAAAGGGAAGAGGATAAGGGTAAAATTCACAAAGAAGGGGTGGTAATCTAATGGGGTCGCCTAGCGTTCGATAAAATGCTTAAAAGAGTTCGAATTGTATGCGTGATTTCCAATTCTTAGTTGAATATGTTTAACTGCTAACTACATTGATGGTACTACTCGGTTCTGTGATTTGTGAGTAAAAGTTAAAAAGGAATTTCGACCCCATGTATATATGGCTAACTTTAACCCTTGTAGAACCCCCTTACTATGACAAGAATACGGTATGTGTACCTTGTATGAAAACATGTGAATTGATTGTCTTAGTTGATTTCCACCCCCACTGTGTTATATGAGTTTGTGAAAGATGATTTGGCGTGCTTACCTTATTACGTTCAAATCTTGTAATTTGCTTGAGAGTATCGGGGTGAAATAATGTAAATGAGTTAAACAAGTATGGCAATTCCTTGTACATGAATTACTACTTGGTGAGAATTATTGTGCCTTAGGTCCAGATATATGAAGTGTTGACGTGAACTTGTGATTCCTTGAAATGATAATTCTTGTGATGTAATTGTTTGTGGTTGCTGTTATGAAATATGATTGTCAGGTGGGATCGGGTTGCGCACTGCAACACGAAGTAATAAGGTTGATTGGTTGTGGTGATAAGGGTGGCCGAGGTAATAATGGTGGCAAAGCTAATAAGGATGGAATGTGATCATTATCACTATTGAAATGAAAATCTATGAAACTCTTGAATATGGTGATGTTGAAAGGGGAAAAGGAGAGATTGTGAAACTTGTTGATTTTGGTTGTTTCTTTCCATGTGCATTGATTGATTGGTTCTATTACTGTCTCTTTTTTGTGTATTGTTTGATTTTACTTGGGATAAAGTTTGGTCATACATACTAATACTATTCCACAGTACTAACGTCCCTTTTGCCAGGGTGCTACATTTCTTATATGAATGTGGGTGGTTCTACAGCAGGTAATCAGTCCACCGTCAGTAGTGCCTCCTCTCCACTCCGCAGTTGAATTGGTGAGCCCCACTTCCTCTCGGGGCCGTGTGGTTCATTCCACCTTATTTTGGGTCTATTTTGTATTGTAATGTATAGCCGGAGCCTTGTTTCCGGCAAGTACCGTATAAAATCCTATCACTCGTAGAGGCTCCGTAGACATAACGTGGGTATTGTACATATGTATTTTGGGTAGTGACAATCGTGGTCCACGTGGTAGATGTATATTGTATGTATCTTGCAAGTATTTAGTATCATATGTTTTAAATGGTAAGATGCAAACATGAATTTAACTTGAGTTTTATGTTAAGTCTCTAATTTCTAATTCACATGAATAAGGTATATTGGAATCACGGGATAACGCGTGGGATAGGTGAGGCAAATCCAGGTCCACTTGATTGGGGCCACCCGGTTGAGCGCCGGTCATGTCCCTCGATTTTGGGGCGTGACATGTAAGCTATCTAAGAAACTGAGACAATTCAATAACAAAAAAAGAAGAATTCATTGATTATTACGCAATTCAAGCACCATACAAAAAAAACTAAAGCAGTCACTACCATGAGCAAAATAACAAAAACAGAAACAGAACAACTGGGCAAAGAGGGGTTTTGGTAGCTCTGGAATTCCTAAGGTTGGGAAGGGGCAGATGAGGTTGGGGTCTTTGCTTGAAGGAGAGAAAGCATCTGTTGAAGAACACCTTCATTTTTCTCCTTCTCCTTGGCTAGTTCAGATCTGAGAGCATCCCGCGCAACTTCAACCTCATGAAGGAGAGAATTCAATCGAAGGATCTCCTCATCCTTTATTTCTCCTTCCTGCACCAATGACCTGACTTTGCTATTGACTGACTGCTTCCTAGATAAACCAGGTTCATCCTCAGAAACATTGACAATATAATCACATGTCAGCAAAGTGTTCTTCCAGAAATCATCCTTAGCAGTATCCATCTCAGCTTTCTTCACAGGAACCTCAAAGTAGGCAAGCACAGCTGTCAGAATAAAGCCATAAGGAGTAGCATGTGCTTTGATTCCATTTACAACTCTGTCCAAGAGCTGGATGATGAAAGCTGGCCAGTTAATCTGCTTTACCCTATACAGGCACTCCATAAGTGTTAAGTCCATGTAACTGGCGATGTGACTACGCTCTTGTCTTGGCAACAGAAACTTAATCATAAATTCGAAAGTAGCTTGTTCTGAGGCTGCATTTCACTTTTGAACACTGGCCTTGGCTCAAGTTCCTTCTCATTTTCACAAAAGAATATGGTGATGTTGATAGCTGAGGCCATTTCATCGATACTGGCCCATCTTTGCCTAGTGTAATCATCATAGCCCTCAGTAGGGATATTCAGAATCTCTCCCAGATCCTTTGCATCAAAAGTGATTTGAATCCCCTTGACTGTGGAGGTTACCCTGCCATCCTTCACACTTGCATTTGCCATAAAATCTACCAGTTCATTCCTTGCCAGCCTTCCTTCCAGGTTAAGGACCAAGTCCTTCCATCCCTGCACATCCAGTGCATTCAACAAAAAGATCATTCCTGATTCTTCCAGATCTCTCACCAGCTTTCCTGATTCTGCCAAACATGGTGAGTTTGTCAGATTTCTCACCATATATTTCCTCTTCTCCTCCACTCCATTCACTTTCTTCTTTAACAACTTTCACTTTCTTGGCCTTGGATCTGGTCCTTTTAGTTGTGCTTGAGGGTGTGGCAGACACAGAAGCTGACTTCTTTGAAGAAGCCCTAGCCTTCTTGGGCTTGGGTGTCTCAACCACAACTAGAGTCGGTTGCTCCTCATGATGGACCAGGTCCATCGTCTCATCATCAACATTAACAGCTTCAATTGGCTCTCCTAACTTTGCCTTTCCTTTGGCAGCTTTCTTTTTCTTGCCCTCTCTCAGAGCCCTTTCTAACTCCTCTTCTCCTTGTCGAACAGTACTTCTTGTAGCACGAACCTTTGGGGCGAAAACATTAGCATATATTGAAACTTTTCTTTTCTTTGGATTAGTAGCCTTATTTTATTTTGAGGTTCTTTTCCTCTTGGGATTGTAGGACTCCCCCAGCTTCCTCAGCATCTCAGCCAATGTCTCCTCGACAGATAAACCAGGTTCATTTGTTGAATTTTGTAGGCTCTCTAAACCTGTTGCTGCTTCCCTAGCAATACTTCCTCCTAAACCTGTGACTCCTTCTTCATTTATCACAGGAGTGGGGCCACAAATAGCCAACGTGGCATCATCCTCCCCAGATCCCCTTACAAAACCTCCTTCTCCCTCTCTCTCAAGATTTTTTTCCCAGTTTTCTTTGCCTATCGGATACTTCTACATCAACAACTAACCCAACCAACACAAACCTGTTTCCAGTAGTAGCAGTTTCAGATTCAACTTCAAGATTACCTTGCTCAGAACTGGATGAACCCGGTGCTTCATCCTCATTGGCGTATTTGAAGGATTCACTTGAAGATTCATACATGTGAACCTCGCTGGATTTAAGAATTTCCTCCAAGAATTTTGCAGGAGAGCCAGAAGCAACGGATTTTCTGGCCAAAACTTTTACTCTTCGTGCCCTGGGGACTGGAGAGTTAGGTGTGGGTTCAGGAATGTGTTCAAGAACTAGAGTGTTTTGGGGAGATGAAGATCTATTTGGTGAATGTGAACTGTAAACTGAAGTAGATTAGGACTGATTTTTCTTCCCCATGATGAGAGTTTGTGTAGGAAGATGAAGCAGGGGGTGGTGAAAACATTGTTATGTATTTTTGGAAGTAAAGAGACGATCAATTTTGGTTAGAAGAATAATGAACTTGGTTCGACTTATTATGTTATTAAGAGGGGAAGTAATGATGGCCCTTTTATAAGATGTGGCTATTAATTATACAACGAACAAAATATTTACTCAAGTGGGAGTCTAATAGATGTAGGTGTGTCATTGATTAGACAGTTAAGAGTTCCCTACCTCTAGGCTAATTGAGTACCGATGGGACTTCTTGGAACGGGTTAATTTAGGGATAAGCACAAAGAATTTGAAATGAACCAAATATAGATAGAATCCTGCTCATGTGTGACTGTAATTAATTCAATAATTGTATGGAGATGAGCACGTACCTTGTTAGTCAGATAACCAGTAGGGATGAACCAGGTTCATCGTGTTAAAGTCTTTAATTTGCCTCAATTTACAAAGATAGAAAAACATCATTAGCAACCAGGGAATCATATTAATATATGGCAAGAGAGTATGACTGTAAAGTCGTGATGCTGAACAATGATTAATCTGGTTGATTATCTATGTTAGTGTTTCTAGCCGAAAAAAATATTTTTTTTTCTTTTCTTTTTAATTAAGTGATCTTAATCTCCCTAATTCAAGTCGGTTTCTCTCAAAATGCTCCCTACTTAGTGTTTTAGTAAATATATTTGCAATTTGTTGGTTAGTAGCACAAAATTCGATTGAGGTTATTCCTTTTTCATAGTTATCCCTTAGGAAATGGTTTCTAACATCTATGTTCTTAGTTCTTTTATGATGAACAGGGTTTTTCGTCATACTTATTGCACTAGTGTTATCACAAAAAATAGGAATGCATCCAACCTCTATACTNAGCCTCAGCAGTAGACAAGGCTACTGAATTTTGTTTCTTGGTGGCCCAAGACACAAGGCAGGAGCCCAAAAAGTGAGCCATGCCTGAAGTACTTTTCTTGTCAATCAGGAAACCTGCATAATCAGCATCAGCATATCCTACAAGGTTGAAATTACTACCTTTAGAATACCAAAGGCACAAATCAGTGGTGCCTTTCAGATATCTCAAAATTCTCTTCACTACAGTTAGGTGGGACTCCTTTGGATTTGCCTGAAACCTGACACACAGTCTTACACTGAACACAATATCAGGTCTGCTGGTAGTGAGATATAATAGAGACTCGATCATCCCTATGTATAGCTTCTGATCAACGGATGAACCAGCTGAACCAGGTTCATCCACATATAATTTTGTAATTGTGGCTATGGGGGTGTCTATTTCCTTTGAGTCTTTCATTTAAATTTCTTGAGCAATTGTTTCACATACTTTTGTTGATGAATCATTGTTCCATTTGAATTTCGCTTGATTTGCAAGACTAAAAATAAGTTTAGCTCACCCATCATACTCATCGCAAACTCACTCANGTGACTCCTTGCTTTCAAAACCTGGAGGCTATCTGACAAATACATCTTCCTTCAGATAGCCATTGAGGAAGGCACTCTTAACATCCATCTGATGGAGAGTGAATTCCATGTGTGCAGCAAATGCTATAAGAAGTCTGATTGCCTTCAGTCTTTCCACAGAGGCAAAGGTCTCATCATAGTCAATTCCCTCTTCTTGACTGTATCCTTGAACAACCAATCTAGCCTTGTTTCTTGTAACAGTTCCATCCTTATCAAGCTTGTTCCTGAAGACCCACTTTGTGCCAATCACTGATTTGTCTAGTGGTCTGGGTACCAAGTGCCACACTTGACTTCTTTCAAATGGATTCAGCTCTTCTTGCATGGCATTTACCCAGTCAGGATCCTGTAGGGCTTCACCAATGTTCTTTGGTTCAATCAAGGATAAAAAGGCATCAAACACACACAGATTTTTCAAAGAGGATCTTGTTTTTATTCCAGATGTTAGATATGTTATGATGTTCTCAGGAGGGTGAGAACTCTGATATCTGTGTGGTTGGAGAACCAACTGTTCACTTATGGATAGTCCCATGGTATCTTGTTGTTGTGGAACAAGATCAGGGCCAAGGTTCACATGTTGAGTTCCCCATGTCGTGTTGCTTGGGGTAGTTGGACTTGGTCCATCACCTGTTCCATCTTCCTTGTTTGCTTCAACGTTTTCACTGCTTCTCATTAGTCCAAGCTCCTCATCTTCTGGTTCCTGTCTCTTAGCAAGCGTGTTAGTTTCATCAAAGACAAAATGTACACTTTCTTCTACACACATAATTCTTTTATTATACACTTTATAAGCTTTGCTATGTGATGAATATCCCAAGAATACTCCCTCAGCACTTCTGGGATCAAATTTTCCTAGGGAATCTTTGCCATTATTGTTTACAAAGCACTTGCATCCGAAATACCTAAGGTGGGATATGTTGGGCTTTCTCCCTTTAAGTAATTCATAAGGAGTTTTCTCTACCAAAGGCCTGGTCATGCATCTATTTATTATATAGCATGCAGTTTTTATTGCTTCTGCCCAGAAGCTATGAGGTAGTTTGCTAGAAAGAAGCATGGTTCTTGACATATCTTCAAGAATTATATTCTTTCTTTCAACAACCCCATTTTGTTGTGTGATTCTAGGGGAAGAAAAATTGTGATTGATACCATGTTCATCACAGAACTCAGGAAACTTTTCATTCTCAAATTCAGTACCATGATCGGATCTTATTGATTCTAGTTGATTTCCTAACTGATTTTGAGTTTTCTTAACAAATGAGGTGAACATATCAAATGATTCATCCTTAGATGTCAGAAATAAGGTACAAGTGAACCTTGAATAGTCATCAACTAGCACCATTAAATATTTCTTACCACCTCTTCTCAGAGTTCTCATAGGACTACATAGGTCCATATGAACCAGTTCCAACATCCTGGTGGTACTGACCATTTTCTTACTTTTGAAAGAAGATCTTACCTGCTTCCCCCTTGCACATGCCTCACAAAATTTTTCTTCCTTGAACTTAATGTTAGGAAGCCTACCACTAAGTTTTAGACTTGTGTGACCAAGTCTTTTGTTCCACAGGAGGGGATCACTGTCCAACACACTTAGGCAAGTGAGTTCATTTTCAGACAGTGTGGACAAGTCTATGACATAGATGTTATTCATTCTTTTTCCCTGCAAAACAATCTTGTCAGTAAGCAGGTTAATCACAAAACATTTTGTGGAAGTAAAGGCAACCATGTTACCTCTGTCACACAGTTGTGACACACTGATCAGGCTATACTTCAAGCCATCTATCAGATACACATGTTCAATGGATCGTGTGTCATCCTTACCTACCTTACCAACCCAAAAAATTTCACCTTTCTTTCCATTTCCAAAGGATACATTTCCTCCTTTGATACTTTCAAGTAAAAGGAACGGTTCCATGTTCCCTGTCATATGCTTTTAGCATCAACTATCCAAATACCAAATTTGGCTGCCTCCTCTCACTTGAACCTACAAAAAGGAATCAGGGGTTAGTTTTAAGAACCCAAACTAGTTTGTGTCCTTTTCTATGAGAGAATGGATGAATCAAGCTTTTTCTAGCCCAATTTGGTAGCCAATTTTTCTTTTTAACAAAACTCTCATTTCTTAAACTGGCCTGCTCTTTTGCAGTACACTCAATTTTGTAGTGGCCAGTCTTACCACAATATGGGCAGATTTTATTCTCAGGGAGAGTGAGATACTTGCTTTTGGGACCCCACTTGGGCAATTGACTCCCAAATCCAATCCCTCTGCGGTTGCTACTATGATTCTCTTGAAGCCATATCAAGGCATCAGAGGATGTATTCCATTTACAAGTTCGATCTAATTCATGTTCGACTTTGCCAAGTTCTTCTTTAAGAGTTCTTATCTGTTCATCCTTGGCATACATCTTATCTTTTAGTTTTCCCACATTTTCTTCTAACATGATATGAGAATGATCAACAACCTTTTTACTGAATCCTAGCTTTAGCTTTAAGTTTTCATATTTTAGTTCTAGAATCTCAGTTTCAAGTGGTTGAACCTGGTTCAACAAGATAGTGTTTTTCTTTTCAGATTCACTAAGTCTGATTTCCAGATTCATGCATTTTGCTTTTAGCATTTCACATTCTGTAAAGAGTTTTACCTTCTCTTTGGTTGTTTTTTCGGAATCATCCATGAAATCAAGTAGCAACTCAGAGAGTTTTTCCTTAGATAGGAACTTTATTTTATTTTTAAGATGGGAGATACTTACCTCTGGTTCTTCATGTGATTCCTAATTGGATTCTCCAATTGCCATGAGTGCCTGATCTTCATTCTCACCATCTTCTGATTCTTCATCTGAACTTTCCCCCAAGCAGCAACCATAGATTTTGTTGTGGTTTTCTTAGGTTGGACTTGTTCCTTCTTCTTTATCCTTCTTTCATATCTCTCATTTTTCCATTCCACTTCCCTCTGAGGACAGTTCTTGATAAGATGGTCAGTCTTTCCACACTTGTAACATCCCTCGTTGGTTGCCCTTTCTAGAGATTTTGCTTTGTTGTAATTTCCTCCTCTAGAGATGCCCTTCTTCCTTATTAGAAAGTTTCTGAATTCTTTGGTAATAATGGCCATCTCATGTTCCTCAAGATATGCTCCCTCAGTAATTATCAGTGCTAGACTCCTCTCCTTCTTTGGACCGTCCATCATCATTGTCTTCCTTCTAAGCTCATAGGCAGTAAGGTTTCCAATTAGTTCATCCAATCTGAGGGTTGCCATATTTTTGGATTCCTGGATAGCAGTGATTTTGCTTTCCCAGGATATTGGTAAGACACTTGTCAGGATCTTCTCTACCCTGTCCTCTTCAAGAATGACTCTACCAAGAGACTTAAGTTCATTTGTCAAAGTTGTGAACCTTCTGTACATCTCTTGGATTATCTCTCCTTCTTTCATATAAAGTTTTCATACTGTGAGTATAGAAGAGTACCTCTTGATCTTTTTACCTGAGGTGTTCCTTCATGGGCTACTAGCAAGGTATCCCAGATTTATTTTCCAGTGGTGCATCTTTGGATTCTGCTATACTCGTCTGGACCTAGTCCACACACTAACCACTTCTTGGAATTTGCATTCTTTTCCCATTTCTTCAGATCCTCAGCAGTGCAATCAGCTCTAGTCTTTGATACATCTATACCTTCAGCAGTCTTCATCATGGTAGCTAGAGGACAATCAGTGACTATGTCCCAGAGTTCATAGTCTTCTCCAATCAGGCGGTCCTTCCTCCTGTTCTTCCACCAAGAGTAATAGTGGCCATTGAAGAGTGATGGCCTTGCAGTTGATTGACCCTCCCAGTTTCCAGGTGGCGCACTCATTTTGATCTTTTCCAAGGTGTTAGACTTTTCAAGGATAACGTGCTCTGATAGCAACTGATGTTTTATACTTCAATACCTCACAGGAGGGGGGTGATTTGTGTGGTGTCTAATTTTTCACGTACCGGAGGCCCCGGCGGAGCACGTGGAGGCTGATAAGACTAGGGAGGTGCACCCCTCCTGGCCCTGGGGAAATATCTAATCATGTAACGAGTCTCACCACACTCAAACAACCCCTCGGAGGACGCTGGAGCTAAGACTGAATAGGAGCTGGCCTGCTGGGCTGGCCATAAATAGTACCTCGAACTGGAGGCACACTGGATACTGGCGGTGCATAATAGGACTCCTAAGGTCTAGGAGGAGCTGGAATACCGATGGCTGTTGGAATGGCTGAATGAACACGGCGACCCACAAAGCTCCTACCGTAACGTGTTGTTGGTGCACGAGCTCCTGAAAAATGGTCAGTCTCTCGGGACCTCTTGGCCTCTCTCTCCTCCCTGTCCTGGGCAAACATTCCCTCTACTCTCCTAGCAATACTCACAGACTGCTGGTAAGTGATATCAATCACCAACTCTCTGGCCATACTGGTCTGAATACTAGGATTGAGCCCCTCAATGAAATGGTGAACCCGCTCTCTGACTGTGGCAACCAAGGCTGGTGCATGTCGAGCTAACTCACTAAAACCGACTGCATACTCTGACACAGTCATAGCACCCTGGCGCAACTACTCGAACTCCATGCGCCAAGTATCCTTGAGGCTCTAAGGGACATACTCTCGCAGAAACATATCTGAAAATTGATCCCATGTGAGTGAGGCTCCCTCGTCCGGACTAATCAGCTCATAGGCTCACCGCCACTGATATGGCGCTCCCTTCACCTGGAAAATAGTGAAAGAAACCCCACTGGTCTCCACAATGCCCATAATGCGGAGAATGTGATGACACTCCTCAAAAAATCCCAGAGCATCATCTGAAGCTAGTCCGCTGAAAGTAGGTAGGTGGTACTTTTTATACCTCTCAAGTCGGAGCTGCTCGGTCTCATAAACAGCTACCCTAGCATCATGCTGAACTGGAGCCGTTAGGGGCATAGGAATATACTCAGGGACCTTCCCATCATGGTCCCTCTGCTAAGGGGTACGGGCTGCGGGAGTCTGTACCCCTCCCCAGCCTGGGATGTAGCGGGAGCTATCGGGAGTAGTCCAGCCTGAGCTAGAGTACTGAACATGCTCATGAACTAAGCTAAAGTCTCCTATAAGGCTGGAGTAGCAATAGGGACCTCTTATGCCGGCCCTCCAACTAGGGCTGCTATAGGCTCCTCTGTCGCTGCCCTCGCTGGTGCTCGGGCTGCACCGCATGGTCATCCTCTACCCCGACCCCGGCCTCTGGCGGCTCTGGCAGGAGGCTCGAGTGCCTGGTTGTCAGTCCTCCCGGTACGGGTCCTCACCATCTGTGAGAAAGAAAAGGATAGAATTTTAGAATTTTTGATGTCAATAACTCACACGACAAGGAAATCAAAGAAATATGATTGTTCTTAACAGTTACATAGCCTCCCGAAGATAGATACGGACGTCTCCGCCCGATCCACAAGACTTTAATAAACCGGATTGTCACTTGTGACTCCTATGAACCTAGACGCTCTGATACCAACTTGTCACGGCCCGATTTACCCTCCGAAAGGCATCGTGACGGCACCTAGTAAGCCTAATTGCGGAACATATATTAAATAGAAGCAATAAAATAAAGACGGAGTAAAGTGAGTCTACAAATGAAACATCGCCACTTGGTGCATACAAAATACAACTTCCCAAAAACCGGAATATCACGTTAGTCACAAGCTCTGTCTCAAAATAGCTCTATACAACGTAAGGGAATACATGAAAAATCTATCTAAGTCCGGAGTGGAAGGTGACTCGAAGGACTCTATGGACACGGTAGAATTAACTTTTGGTCTCCTAGAAGCTGCTGCTCGGGCCCCTAACCACTAAATGAAGTGTTGGTACCTGGATCTGCACATGGAAAACATGCACAGGAAAGCGCATGAGTACACCACAACTTGGTACCCATTAAGTGCCAAGCCTAACCCCAGTCGAGTAGTGACGAGGTCAGGTTAAGGCTCTACTAGATTTTATAGTAAAAATAGTTTAAAATTGAATATAGAGATATAATAAGCTAAGGAAAAATTAGTAAAAACAATGAGCTAAAAGAAAATAGAACCAGGGAGCCCTCGGCTCAGCACAGCGTATCTCACAGTAACATATATGCAATGCAGTACAGGGGAAGCTACCGGAATCTCGTCTGTAGTCCCAATTTAAATATGCAATGCAGTATAGGAGAAAGCTCCCGGAATCTTGTTTGTAGTCCCAATTAAATATGCAATGCAGTACAGGGGGAAAGCTCCCTGGATCTCATCCGTAGTCCCAATTTAAATATGCAATGCAGTACAGGGGGAAAGCTCCCTGGATCTCATCCGTAGTCCCAATTTAAATATGCAATGCAGTACAGGGGGAAAGCTCCCGGAATCTCGTTCGTAGTCCCAATTTAAATATGTAATGCAGTACAAATACCAGATACAATTTATTTAAACAGTTCAGGAAAATCACAGGAAAAAATATGGATAAAAACATGGTGCACAGAGTAACAACTAGGGGAAGTTCAAGTAAAACAGGTAACCATGCTCCTTCCTAATCTAAACTACATAGTCAATACATGAGTTTGTGAAATAGGAATGAAATGATTTATGTCATGGAGGGAAAAATGGAGTTTTAGCAACAATGGCCCGTGTAAATACTCGTCACCTCACGTACACTGTGTCGAAATAACAAAAACAAGTATTAAAATAGCCTAAGGGGAAGTCCCCAACACAGGGTTAGGCAAGCCACTTACTTCGACTACGCTACTCAACTCAAAACCACGCTCTTGCCACGAGTATCCTACTCTGAATGGCCCAAATCTATTCAATTCGATTGCATAATGTAAATATCACTTTAAGGAATCAAAATAGCTAGTAAGTTCGAGGCTAATACGTGAAATTAGGAAATTTAGAACACCCATTCACTCACGAACTCACTCGAACAAGAATCATCAAAAACCGACGTCAAAATCTCATTAAATTCTCGGATTCCTATTTGGGGAATCTTCTTCCCATTTTCATGATTTTTCACCCAATTCATTGATTGCATGGAAGAAAATTCTATAGATTAGTGATATACAAATGATATAAGGTTAGGAATTGTTACCTATGAATCTTCTCCTCAAAACCCACTCAAAATCGCCTACTCCCGAGCTCCAAATCATTTTTAGAATATATGAATTTCAAGCCCTCGAATTTGGTATAAACTGCCCAGCAATCCCGCACATGCGCCCCCTTGGACCGCACCTGCAGATCCGCACCTGCGCAAAATCCATCGCAGGTGCAAAAACTCATTAAAAGGGTTGGGGCCGCACCTGCAATCACCGGGCCGCATCTGCGGCTCCGCACCTGCGGAACCCAGACCGCACCTGCGAGAACTAGTTCACCTTGACCAAACCCGCACCTGCGAAACCTTTTTCCGCACCTGCGGCTCCCCTTCTGTAGGTGCGAAACACCAGCACATGCAATGCTTCAGTTGGTTTTAAGTTCAAGACTAATCTCGTTGAACATCCGAAACATCTTCGAGGCCCTCTGGACCTCAACCAAACTTGCCAACCAGTCCTAATACCTTATCCAAACTAAGTCGAGCCTCCAAAACATAACACATAACCTCAAAATCACCAAGAATACATGGATTCAAGCCTAAGAACTTATGAAATTTCCAAAATCCACGATCGATGCCGAAACACGTCAAAACTAGTCTGAATGACCTCAAATTTTACACACAGGTCACAAATGACACAACGGACCTACACCCACTCTTAGAATTCCATTCCAAGCCTGATATCAAAATTTCACCTATCGGCCGAAATCGCCGAAATTCTAACTTTCGCCAATTCAAGCCTAAATCTACTACAGACCTCGAAAACACATTTCAGACACGCTCCTAACTCCGAAATCACCCAAAGGTGCTAATGGAGTCGACGAAATCCCATTCCGGACCTGTCTTCACACAGTTCCGATTGCGATCCGATTTCTCAAGCTTAAACTCACATATAAGGACTATGTGTCCAAAAAACTCTCCGAATTTCACCACTCAACGTTCCGACAAGTCCCAAAAGCAGAAATAGATATGGGGAAATCAGTTATTAAGGGATCGGGGTGATAACTCTCAAAATGACCTGTCGGGTCGTTACAGAAACCTTATACCAAATCGAAAATTCACATATGTAATACTACACGGCAAGACAAGTCTAGTAATGACAATTAGAAGGTGCAAGTAATTCAATTAATGCGAATAGCAACGAGTCATGAAAGCATGAAAAGGTCTAACATGTTTAACATGAGAAACAATGATTAACATGTAGCAAATAAAGAAGGCATTTAGAACATTTAGAAGTTAAGGCAGGGAATGAGATAATCAAAGAAAAGCGCAAAATCGGGGAAACAAGTAGTTCGGCGGCATATAAGCACTTGTCACCTTGCATATACGCCACAACATATGAAATTCACATAGCCCATAATCCGAGGGTTCCTAATTCCCTCAAAGCATGGTTAAACGCAACACTTACCTCACTCTGCAGTCAACTTAGAGCTCAACCAGGGTCTTGCCCTAGAATCAGTCTTCAAACCACTCGTATCCAACCACAATTGACTCAATAATATCAACTATTGCTAAAGAAATCAATTGAAATGCATAGCCTCAATGGCTTACGCGATTGCAGGAGATTCTACACGTTTGTGAAGGCTTAGCCCGCCTAACCTCTATTCGTGAGACTAGACCCGCGTTCGCATAGAGTCACCCCGAATTCCTAGCCCCCACCTCACTATACTATGTGTTCGCGTGTGACCGGCCGCGTTCGCGTAGAGAAAGCCCCCCAATGCTTACCGTTTGCGACCATGGTCTCGCGTTTGCGTAGAAGAAAAACCTACCCAGCCCAGTTCACTCTTCGTGATTGCGAAGAAGGAACCAGATAACAGCTGGTGCTACGGAAAAACCAGATTTTCTAAGTTTAAACCATCTGTAGCCTACCTAAAACTCACTCGAGCCTTCGGAGATCCAAACCAAATATGCACACAAGTCTAAAAACCTCATACAAACTCGCTCGCGCGACCAAAACACCAAAATAACGCCTAGAACTACAAATAGGACACCAAATCAAATAAAAATTTCAAGAAAACTTTAGAACTTCTATTTTAACAACCGTACGTCCCAATCATGTCAAAACAACCCCATTTCTCACCAAATTTGATAGACAAGTCATAAATATATTAATGGACCTATATCTATCAACAAATTCAAACATAGGTCATTTATTTAAAATCATTAAACCTTTAAACTTTCAATTTTTGAAAAAAAGTGATAACTCGAGATAGGGACCTCAAAATTCGATTCTGGGCATACGCACAGGTCCTAAATCATGATACGGATCCACCGGGATCGTCTAAACACGGATCCGGGTCCGTTTACTCAAATGTTGACCAAAGTCGACTCAAATGGATTTTTAAGGCAAAATTTTATATTTTATCAGTTTTTAGCATAACAGCATTCTGAAAAACACCCGGACTACGCACACAAATTGAGGAAGTATTAAAGAAGCTATTGGGGGCTTCAAAACACATAATTAAGGTTTAAAACTCTATATAACATATCGGGTCATGATATTCTCCGCCTCTAAACCAACCGTTCGTCCTTGAACGGACATAGAAAAGTACCTGGTCTGGTGAAAAGGTGTGGATATCTACTCTGCATGTTTGAATCGCACCCCCTAGTAGCTACCTTGACCGGTTGGCCTCTCCACTGCATTTGAACTGAAGGATAACTCTTTGACCTCAACTATCAAACCTGCCGGGATAGAATAGCCACTGGCTCCTCCTCATAATTCAAATCCTTGTCCAACTGGACTGAGCTGAAATCAATAAACACAATCATAAAGGAACCGAAATAGGGTTTGAACACCCGGTTCATCATATCCATAAATGTTGTTGGGGCATTTGTCAGTCCAAATGACATCACTAGAAACTCATAATGCCCATATCGAGTCCATAAAGCTGTCTTAGGGACATTGGATGCCCTAATCCTCAACTGATGGAAGCTAGACCTCAAATGAATCTTTGAAAACACCTTGGCATCCTGAAGCTGATCAAATAAGTCATCGATCATTGGCAGTGGATACTAGTTCTTGAAGGTGACATTGTTCAATTGGTGGTAATCTATGGACATCCTCATCGACCCATACTTCTACTTCACAAACAACACAGGAGCACCCTAAGGCGAGACACTAGGTCTAATGAATCCTTTATCAAGTAAATCTTGCAACTTCTCCTTCAATTCTTTCAACTCTGGTGGGGCCATACAGTATGGCAGAATAGAAATGGGTTGATTTCCCTAAGCCAAATCGATACAAAAGTCAATATTTGTGTCGGCTGGCATCCCCGGTAGATCTGCAGGAAACACATGTGGAAACTCACGAACAATTAGTACTAACTCCATGGAATGAACCTCTGCACTAGAATCAAGGACATAAGCTAAATAAGCTCGAAACCCCTTCTCGACCATATGTCGAGCCTTCAAATAAGAGATAACCATGCTGGTAGAATGGCTAAGAGTCCCCCTCCACTCTAATCGAGGAAACCCCTAAGGATAAGGTCATTGTCTTAGCATGACAATCCAATATAGCATGATAAGGTGATAGCCGATACACACCCAAGATGACATCAAAATTTACCACATCGAGAAGTAGAAGATCTACTCTAGTCTCAAGACTCCTAATAGTAACCACACACCAACGATAGACACAATCTACAATAATAAAATCTCCTACATGTGTGGACACATGCATAGGAGCACACAAAGAATCAGTAGGCACAACCAGATATGAAGCAAAATAGGATGACACATAGGAATAAGTAGAGCCCATATCAAATAGAACTGAAGCATCTCTATGGCAAACTAGAATAATACTTGTGATAACAACGTCAGATGACTTAGCCTTAGGCCTGGCTAGGAAAGCATAACATCGGGGCTGGGCCCCACCACTCTGAACTACATCTCTAGGATGGCCTCTAGTTGGTTGGCCTCCACCTCTAGCATCCTGACCTCCACCTCTAGCGGCCTGACCTCCACCTCTAATGTCCTGACCTCCACCTCTGGCTGCCTGACCCCTGCCTCTAGCTGGCATAGCAGGCGGTGGTGCAACTGATACCAGAATCATGGCACGAGAACTATTCTATGGCATGCCACCCAATAATCTCGGGCGGGTCTTCCTAATATGCCTAAAACCACCACACTCAAAACATCCATCCTGATGATGTGGCTGTTGAAACTGAGAGTAACCTGAACGGGTCGGATAACCACGATGATAACTCTGAATCGGAGGCGCACTGATAAGAGCAAATGGTGCGTTGTAGGCTGGCTACCCAAAATAAGGCACATAAGGATCACAACCCCCTGAAGCACTGTGGATGCCTGAAGCGCTGACCGAAATGGCCTAGGAGGATGGCCCCTACCAAAAGTACCCTGCCTCCACATGAGGCACTACTAAATCCACTGGAATGACTAGGCCTCTTATCATACCAATGCCCAATCTCTTGTGCAGGAACCATCTTGATTCGCATGGCAACATTAGCGGTCGTCTGAAAAAAAATCTCACACCCGGTCTCCTAGCCATCTGTAGCTTGATAGGGTGAGTGAGTACCTCAATAAACCTCCTCACCCTCTCTCTCTATCTCTCTCTCTCTCTCTCTCTCTCAGTAGGAAGCAGAAGAAGAGAATGATGGTCTAGGTCCACAAAGCGGGTCTCATACTGAGTGACTGACATATTGCCCTGCTGGAGACACTCAAACTGCATGCGATAATCCTCCCTCAATGTGATAGGAAGGAACTTCTCAAGAAATAGCTGAGAGAACTGGTCCCGAGTAAGAGTAGGAGACCCAGTTGGTCTGGTAGATACATAATCCTTCCACCACCTCTTGGCGGAACCCGTCATCTGAAACATAGCAAAATCGACCCTATTGGTCTCAACTATACCCATGTTCCGCAGCACCTCATGACAGCGGTTAAGATAATCATGTGGGTCCTCAAAAGGTGCACCACTAAAGTGATCTGGGAAGATCTTGATAAACTTGTCCAATCTCAATAAGCCCTCAGAAGACATGGCAGGCCCATCACCGGCATGTGCTGTAACAACTGGCTAGACTACCCTAACTGGCGGGGCTTCTGGAGTTTGATACTGGGGAACCAGCTACTCCGGAGTGTGAGTAGCAGGGATTTGTGCTCCTCCCCCAGCCTGAGAGACAGTTGGTTCCATAGGAAATGTATTGGCCTGGGCCACACTTTCCATAAGGCCCACCAAACGGACTAGAGCGTCCTGAAGCACTAGGGTGGCGATGAACCCCTCTGGTACCTGAGTTGGTCCAACAGGTACAGTCTGATCTGGAACCTCCTCATCCAAAGTAAATAATACGGAAGTTAAAATGGCCAAACATTTAATACATCCATCAGCCTGGTGTCACAAGTGCACGAGCTACTATAATAGTACATACACGGGTCTGAAATAACATAAAGCCGGCTGAAAAGAAGATACACCGCTAAATAAAAACAAAGAAGGGGACTCCAGAAGCTGAGGGTGCTGAGCAACTGTACCTCAAGTCTCCACAGGCTATCCAATCCGAGTTCTCTAGTAGCCGCCGCTGGGACCGACTCCAAAATCTACACAAGAAGTGCAAAGTGTAGTATGAGTACAACCGACCCCATGTACTCTGAAGTTTCGAGCCTAACCTCGACGAAGTAGTGACGAGGCTAAGTGGGTCACCTATACTACAACCTATATGCAGTATATATTAATGACAGAAAAATGGAAATACTGAACAGGATGAAGCAGTCAATTGAAAATAATAACTACATCCTCAAGAAATAAATATGTAACGACCCGATCGGTTATTTTGAGAAATTACACTTTGCTCGGTAGTTTGGGGGCACGATTAGATCTGTATGATGTATTAGTACTTTTGTGAAAAATTTGAGCTTAGTCCGAGTTGATTTGATATGTTTCGGCGCGAGTTTTTGAAAGTCGAAAGTTCATTAAGATTGATTTGAGGTGTGTTTCATTGTTTCAATGATGTTATGGTGATTTGAGGCCTCGAATAAGTCTGTGTTATGTTATGGGACTTTTTTGTATGTTCGTATGAAGTCCCGAGGGACTCGGATGAGTTTCTGATAGGTTTGGGTTGTGTTGCGCACGTTTTTCTTATGTTTCAACGTCATTTCTTCAAGCATAAATGGTACCACATTGAACAAATGAGCTTTGATTTCTAATTTGATTAAATCATTATATTCGTATCGTGATTACGGATCCATAGAAAAAAGAATCATCGAATTTAAACATCGTCTGAGGATTTTATGGTCATTTTACTAAGAATTGGGTCGCCAAATTTTTCAGATTAATTACGAAATTACCACTGAATTCATATTTAAAAATCTGCACTATTTCCAAGTATTGAAACCAACATATCTCCTATATTATAAGGTCAAATAGAGTGATTCAAAAGCCGAAATTGACTGAAATTTCACAAGGAATCCATTAGAGGTATCAAAAGCAAGTTTCCGTATTATTTGGCATGTAAAACAAGGCAGAACAGCTGGGCAAGAATACTTAATATCGAAGGTTTGTTCATTTGGTCATATTTTGAGTTGGGAAACTCGGATTTGGACAATTTTTGGAGGTGATTTTCACCATATGGATAAGGGTAAGTGTTCTATACTCGATTTTACTTATATTTCATGAATCAATCTTCGTTTGTGGTATTTTTTTTTTTTAGTAAATCCACTAAGCGAGGTGCCTAGGGCTAGTTTTATTAATAATAAAAATAAAAAATGAACCACATAGGAAGAGTACAAATAAGGGGGACAATAGCACCAGTAGTGTTGCCTCTATGCCTTGGCTATATAATCACTCATCTGCGCCTCACAATGCCCTATATGGCAGCCTCATGTAGAGGATCATGGTGTAGCCGCCGGCAAAGTCTCACGAGGGCATATAATCTCATAGTCACTTGGGTATTTTCCCAAAGGCATAGGACCTGGGACTACACTATTGGGCTAAACCTTACCTTACCAGTCCTATCGAGGCATAAAATAGCCTCACCTACTAACATGCATGTAAAAAAAAGGAACTAGCTAGAACTAGGTATTCTATGATCATCACAGAGTTTATAGCATACTCTGTGATGATATTACATAAAACTATGCTAATGTGATGGTAGAATAAAAAAATGTAGAAATAACAGTGATGCTCTTTCTTCTCTAATTTTGTGAAGTCTTCAACTTGTAGACGATTGTCTTCATGCTCAACCTTCTTCAAAATGTCTTCTAACTTCATGATTTCTTTTTTGAACGGGTGGACTTTGTTGACGTAGTTGGAACAACCTGTTTTTGTTTAGCAACTCGCATTGGAAGTCGCCTTATATTTGCATCTTCATTCACCTTGTCGTCCCAACTATTCTTCCTTGTATGTGTCTTCTTGCTTTGTCCGCTATGCCTTGGTGATAAATCACCTTTT
>ML409595.1:0-16872 GCA_005239525.1 Nicotiana knightiana | reverse complement strand
TGAAATAAGGAGAAAGGTGCACTGTTTTGAAAAGTAAGAGTCACTTGAGAAAAAAAAAAAGAAAAAAAAATAGTTAATAAACAGCTGTGTTATTATGAAAGAAAAATATATATGGTGACTCTTAATGTATTTGTGCTTAAAGAAGTATGGGGTAATAACATCGATGTGGAGGTGGAGTTTGGCTTAATATAAGTTTGAGGTTGAATGCGAAAGTATATTTATTAATGTGCTTAGGGAGGTGTAGTCACTCTTATATCCAAATGTATCCTACCCGTCCCGCAGCCTACATTACAACCGAATAAAGTCCTACTTGATCCTAGACTGAATGAGCTCGATTAGTAGAGTAGTACACTACGGGCAAGCCTATGGTGCATCTTTTGTGGCATATGAATATTATTTCTGAGAGCGAGTGAATTCTTTCTATCTTGAGTTCCTAAGTGTTCTTAAATTTTATTGTGTGAGGAACTAGCTCTTTGATTTGGTGAGGGCACATGATTCATGAAGGAAAGGTAATGTTGTTGACCTCTATGTTAGAGTAGTGAGTGGATTGTGAATAAAGCATGGTATATGTGAGTCGACTATTGAGGCGAGGATGTCACACCTCTGTGCTTGAAATGTTTTAAATATTCTTGGTATAACGTGTTAAGAGATTTGCTTAATAAGTTGTGTACATGAGTGTAGTGTGATTGCTCGAGGACAAGCAAATTTTTAAGTGTGGGGTATTGATGCGAGGCTATNGAAACGGAGCTAAAGGGATGCAAATACATCGAAAATACGCTTAAGGGTCGAAGAGGAAACACCTGGGCGATAGCCGGGCGTTTGGCCCCTAAAGCCAGACAGCCCATGGCGTTAGCGGGGCATTTGGCCCCTAAAGTCAGGCAGCCCCTGGCGTTAGGGGGTGTTAGAGCCCAAAAGTCAGACCTGCCCTAGCCTTAAGGGGCCGTTTGAGCCCAAACACCCGGGGTCCCAAGTTCGGTCAATTCTGAGTTTTGACGAGTTTAAGTGTTTCCCGGTTGGAATAGAAGTCTCCTACACGTTTAGGGTTCGTCCGAAACATATAAATAGACCCCGTAAACACAACTTGAAGGGGGATTCAAGGGATTCGAAGGATTCGAAGAGAAGAAATCATTGAAGTGAAAAACATTGATTTTTACATCTTTTATTCATTACTTTGTAGTTCAATTATGCAATTTATTTTGGGTTTGATTCTTATGAACATGTCTAGCTAACTTCTTTAATCTAGGGTTTTGGTAGAACCCGTTGGGGATAAACTTATTGTGTTATTAATATAGTTTTGATTGGTTGATTTATCTCTATTTGTTCAACTACGTTCTTGTTGTAGTTGATTGAAAGGGCCCTCAATTAGCTGTTCCTATTTATTATGTATCTACTTGAGAGAGAGTGCATATTTAGGTAGTTGTTTGAACAACATCACTCCCGGAGTATAGACGAAAGTCATAACCGAGGGTTTAGAGGTTGGATTAGAGATAACGATACCTCGGGTGCAATCTAAAGTGAACTGTAATGCAATCTAGCTAGCGTAACTTGAGAGAGTGCGTCTAGTAAATTATCATAATTACTTGAGAGAGATTTATGGTAGATAGAGTGTTCATGATTGATAGAGACAACTAATCAAGCTATATGAAGTATCCGAGAAGTAAGTTCACCAACGGGGGAAACCATAACCTTAGACCTTTATTATCATTATTTATAACACATTGTTAGTAATTGCTAGTTATTATTATTGTCAGTAGAATTAGTAAAACATCACCAATTTATATTAAAAAGTCTTGAGAAAATTGATTGAGTAAAAGTTGCGTATTCTAAAGACTTGATTGATACGTAAATTCCCCGTGGGATCGACTCTGGGCATAATACCCCGGATTATATTTGCAACGCCCGTTTAGTCTTTTATTAGACATAGTTAAGCCTGATCAGTGCATATGCACCATTACTTGATTTATATCCATATACACGTGTTTTTTATAATTTCTATATTTTAAAAGGTTTTAAATCAATTTATTCATGTATGTTTTATTATATAGATGCTCATTAATAATCTCACAAATTTTTTATGATAATTTTATCATCTAATTTCACCATTTTCACCCATATTAGGTTTTAAATATTTTAAACATATTTGTCATAATTACATTTGTTGTTTTAAAGGCTAGAATTGCACATTTGCAATAAGGGCCTATATGTATTTATGGTTACTTTATTTATTCCAAAATAATATTTTTATACTTAATAGTGTCAGATAACTGTTTTTAATTATTTTTATGCAAAAATGATATTTTTTATTATTTATTTACTATTTTTACAAATTAGTTATTAATTAAATTTGTGTATTTAAGTAATAGCCTGTTTTTTAAGCCTATTTTCGGACCAAACCCCCAGCCCAATTACCGAAATACCTAGCCCAAAACCCACTAACCCAGTTCCCATACCCGTTTTAATACCCGACCCAACCTCATTTAAAATTCTGGTCGTTGATCTTAAAGACCAATGGACCTCATTTATTCCCCCGTTTTAATTAGTTACCCCAACCCTAATCCCCTCATTTTCCCCTAAATGCTTTCCCTCCCTTCTCCTCTGAAGAAACCCTAACGTCGTCAACCTATTATCCCCTCCGATTCCAACCCAAAAATAGAATCAATCAATGATTTCCTTACCTTGTTGACCACCTCTCTCTACTGGTTACTCGCTTATGGTGTTACATGTCAAGCCCCAAAAATCAAGGGACACGACCGGCGCTCAACTGGGTGAACCCAGTCGAGCGGACCTGGATTCGCCTTTCCTACCCCAGGCATTTCCCCGTGTTGACCATATATCCCTTATGAAGTAACAAGTTTGTGTTTAAACATGGATTTACAAATTGAGTTCCTTTCTACCTTTTTAATATTTTCAAAATTTGATTACCCAAAAGCATATACGTACATACATTCATTTACCAACGTGGACCACGATTTCGAGCACGCACAGTTACTACCCCAAAATACATATGTACATCACCCACGGTGTGTCTACAGAGCCTCTACGAATACTAAGGACATATACAATACTTGCGGGCAAAAAGGCCCCGGCTATACCTTACAATACATAACAAACTCAAAAGGAAGTGGCATTAACCACAGACGGCCCCGAGAGAAAGTGTGGCTCACCAGTACAGCTGACGGGATGGGGAGGAGGCACTACTGACGGTGGGCTGAATTGCCTGCTATGGAACCACCTACATTCAATATAAAAATGTATCGCCCCCGGCAAAAGGGACGTTAGTACCATTGAATAGTAGTAGTATGTATGAACAAACTTTACTCTAAGTAAAATCAGGAAATGCACAGGTAGCAAACAGTAAAGCAAACCAACACGTAACACACAGTGATGCAGAAAAATTGCAATTAAGGGTCTCATAGATTTTTCATCTCAACAAAATCACACTCCACCCTTGTTCCTTCTCAACATTCCACCCGTATTACTTCATGTTGCGGTGCGCAACCTGATCCCACCTGATAATCACATTTCAACATCATTTATTGTGTTACGGCGTGCAACCCGATCCCACCGGACAATTTACATTCCACCATTTTTACCTCTCCACCCTTATTCCTTCGTGTTGCGGCGTGCAACCCGATCCCATCGGACATCACAAGTCATAGGTAACAACAACAGTTCACAATTCAATCACATGGCTTCAAACCGTCAAGACTACCATTTCATAACAACCACAATCATGTGTTCGTAATAGTTCTTACCAGCCAATCATTTAACCACAAAGGTGTTCATCAACAAGAATATGATTTCATTTCAATCAACAACTCATAAGAGGCCAAGCCACAATAATCTTACCAATAGTGCATCACATAAGACATTGCCATGATCATGAAGTTCAATTAAATCAATTCCCGAACTTCTTTCTTCACTTGCTACATGGACCTTAGTACATAAGTACATACACACATTTAGTTCATTACCATCATTTCATACCACCACATTTTAGAATTTAGACATTTAGCAAGTATTACATTTCAACACAGTCATTTCATAGAAAATGTGTTCACAGTTACTCCACAAGAAACTCATACCGTATATTTGGGCATCAACAAGGTGATTTTATGGAGATTAAGGTTATCCATACACACCTGGAGTCGAATTTCCTTTTTAACTCTACTCACAATTCACCCAACCGTCTGGTACCGTCAATATAGTGCACAATTTAACACATTTATCTTAGAATTGGAAATCATGAATACAACCCGAACTCTCTTAGGCATTTTATCGAATGCTATGTAACCCCTTAGATTGCCAACCCCTTCTTTGTGAATTTTCACTCCAACCCACTTCCTCTTACTAGATCATGGAAATGATCATGCATGCAAGGTATCAACTTATATTTTCAAGAATCAATTCACGAGAGTCCCCTTTTGCTTAAAACCTGAAAACTAATGGAAAGGGGTTGGGGAGATTCTTACCTGTTAGAATGAAGAAGAAGATGATTACTCGAAATTTCCAAGCCTGAGTGACTTTGAAAATCAAATTGATAAAGATAAAGTTTTCTCTCTCAAGAACCCTCTATCCCCTCTCTCTAATTTTGTTCAGAAAATGGTTAAAAATGAAGGGGTGGGGGTGTTTTATTGAACAGGGGTCGAGTTTTTAAAAATTAGAAAATAGGAGCCCCAGCACGGAATGTGGTCAGGAATGCGATTCATTCCTATTCTGCGGTCCGCATTCCGGTAGCATAATGGCCCTCAAAATGGGCCAAAATTGGAAAACACACTGCCCAGGTAAGCGACCACTATGCGGTCTGCATACCTGTTATGCGATCGCATAGTGCGTCGCATAACCTCCCTCACAAAATCAAAGGGGCAAGAATGCGACAACTATGTATTCCGTATAACCAGAATGCGATCGCATTCTGGGCCGCATAGTTGTCCTCAATTTGAGCAGTGATCTACCCATGTATGCGACCATTATGCGGTCCGCATACCCGTTATGCGATCGCATAGTGCGTCGCCTAATGCCCAATTTCTAGAAAATTATATCTTTCAAATTCCCGAGTACTTTTTACTAAAAAGTAGGTCCGTTTTAAGAATTTCTACAACTATAACAACTCGGGAACTTATTCGGACATTATTTTAGATATAAATTCTACGGGTCTTTACATTACATAATTACTTTCCTAACATGGCAAGCAGATCTCGTTAATTTCGAACCAAAACTGGTTAAGATCTTTGACCTCTTTCTGTATGTGTTCATTCTCGTTCTTTTATGGTATGAATCTCTGAGAATCTTTGCAATTTTCTACTTACCCTAAAACAAAGGTTTCAGATATTTCTAGATCTAACCTGGTTCTCGATTCTTTAATTATTTTTCCTTTACTGTTTTCGTCTAGATGTCTCTGTGCATCTTATTATAACTCTCTTTGTTATTTTACCGATTTTTACCTACACTAAATTTAGGAATTTTGATTCTTCAAAATCGAACCAAATCTGGTTCGATCCTTTAATTATTTCTGTCTATATGTGCATCTTATTATAACATTTTTTTAATTTCTGCATTTTTACTTGCCCTAAGTTTGGGGATTTTTGATTTTTCAAAATCAAACCCAAATATGTTCAATTCTTTAATTACTTTGTTAAAGTATCTGTCCATATGTATATATGCATCTCTTTACTTGTTATTTCTGCCAATTTTGTATTGTTTACCTAAATTAGGGTTTCAAAATTTTCTTTCCTTATTAACTATAAGTGCTTTCCTTTCTAGTACTTTGACTAATTATTTCCATATTTGTGTGTTCTAATTCAGTGCTATTTAAACCTCTCCCCAATTCCCCTTTAAAGAGACTCAGAATTCAAAATTATTTACATTACCCTAAACAAACTATACACTGTTATTCTATAGCTACTATTATGTGCTTTGATTCCTGGCCGGATGGAAGCCGAGGCCTGAAATCCTCTATTGTTTGCTTCTGTTGGTGACAATTGTTCATGGTTAGATTCCTTTTTTGTTTCATCTGAACTAGTAAGTTATTGAATCATTTCTACTTCATTACTTATTTAATATGATACTGTTATTAAACTAGTTACTTTCTCTATTTTAGACATGTTGAACTCAGTAAATCAATCAGTGGAATTTGCTTAACTCTGTGTAACTTAGGATTATCTTTTAGCATTAATCATGCTTTGATACTTTTCCTTAAGAACTAGTTAATTATGTATGCCTTAGTAGACTCATTAGCTTGTTATTAAACATGTTGCCATGTTACTTGTCTGGTTAGGTGCTCACCATGTTATGATACCTTTGTTAAATTATTACTGTTAATTAATATTTTCCTGACTTACCGTTGATCAATTAGCTCCCTTCTGTGACTTATCATGATACGAAGTCTTTGTCATCTTTTTGAACCATGAACTGGTCCTTATTAGCATATGAATTTGTTAAGCTTTCAAAACTTTATCAAGTCTGCTTAGTTTCGAATGTGTTTATTCTATGTGTGATTCTGTCCCTAAATGCACTCCTCAATCCTATCCTGCTCTCTTGAATTCTCACTCTTTGCTGGCTGAAAGCCAAAGCAATTTAAGTATTGTCCCTTGGCCTTCCTGGTGTGAGCACTGCTCAAGGTTCATATGAGACCCTCGTGAACTCTGACACACCATGATTTGGTCCATAAGTTTTCCTTGAATTGTTCTGATCATTCTTCTCTAGTGTGAGTACTGCCCGGGGTTTTTTAAGCCCTTGGGAATTCTGACACACAAGAGATTTGGGCTTGGTATGCTTATACTTAAGATAGAGGTGAATCATTCACTGATGGTCACTGTGTATCAATGAACATGGGCTTTTTGGAGTTATTATGAGTTGAAGGCCTGGCCTGTCCAGGCGTATTTGGTCCTGCTGCAGGCTTCCTATAGTTTACATACTTCGTAATTCATTCATTCGATTCAAGTATGTGCTAATTATTTGTAATAACAATTAGGGCAACAATAAATTGGGAAAATGGGCTTATTTTTGATATTTTGCATGAAATGGGTAGATAACATGCCTATATGTGTTTACTTTATGCTATAGTTTGTTAGATAACCTGCCTATAGGCTTTAATTTATTGAAAAACATTCTGCTATTGTATGTTAGAAAACTTGCCTAGATGTTTACTCTATTTGCTATTATGTGTTAGATAACCTGCCTATAGGGGTTTACTTTGGCTCAAATACGCTCTGTAGATAACCTGCCTATAGGAATTTTCTTTGGCTCAAATAAGTTCTGTGAATATCCTGCCTAATTTGCTTTACATGATTAGACACCATGCCTATAGGAAATAAAATAACTAAAATTCAACTTACATTACAGCAAATTCAAATCTGCTTCTTTAGAAATCATGCCTGTAGGTTTAATCAATTGTCACACTTGATCAGTTAGTATGTGTGTCTATAAGAACTAGTAGCAGTTTCATCATTAAAGGTAGAACTCATTTCTATAGGGTAATTACCATATGTGCTAAATACTAAAACTGGAACTTCATATAATGTCTTGCTAAATGCCACTAGAAAGCATGCCTATAGGAACAACTTAATAATTCTGAATATCCTTCGTTGTTATCACTGTCAACTGCTGAATAAATTGCCTAGATGGCATGTCTATAGGTTTAATCACTTCTACTTATAATCAGTAGGCAACTACGCAGTCACATAAGAATTGCTTTAAATAACTGCTAGAATGATTAAAATCAAGAATCACATAGAGAGAATGTCTATAGGACCTAATAACCTTAACTGTTGAAATTGTCAATACGCCTAATCTACTTGCGTGCATTTGCTGCCTAATGTGTGGAGGCTAATATGAGCCCCCTACTTGCTTTTATATGAAAGTCCAACTTGTTTTTGTATGTCGCCTAGTTTTACTATTTTGAGCAACCTAAGTTGCGTCTAAAACCATCCAAAATAGAGGTCCAAATGATTCTTGGGCCATAGGTAAGGGGCGAGTAGTGCACGCATAAGGTACGATTTAGAATTGATTAGAGCGCTTTAGGTAAACAACTCAAAGATAGTAATTGGGTAGCAGGGGATGATAGTGTGTGCCCACTGAATAATATGAGTAACACCCACATCTTGGGGGAGTTACGCAGTATTATTTATGTTGCACGGGGTCATCCTTTAGGCTAAAAAACTTAGGATCCCCCATTTCTATTAAAATAATTCCCTCTTCTCTCTGTTAGACTAATTCACATGATTCGAGTTCGGCTGGACCCACCGTTGTGGACCTCGAGGAGTGCCTAATACCTTCTCCTCGAGGTAATTTGACCCCTTACCCGATCTTTGGTGACGCAACTACTAAATCTGAGTTATTTGCAATAGGACCCTTACTCACCTTAATCCGTTAGGTGGCGACTCTCTTTTAATAACCATTCCTTCCCTTTTAAAAGAGTTGTTAATGTCGAAACTCGATTTCGCGAGAAAAAGGGACGCGACACTCGTCACTCGTGCTCGACACTCGTACTCAGTTCGTACCTACGTCCACTAGTGGTATGTCAGGCTCCGGAGGGAGGATCTTGCCCAAGCGCTAATATAACCCAATCATGGAATTAATTAATAAATTATGCTGCAGCATACAACCCAATCCCATAAATATCACTCACAATCAGGCCCTCGGCCTAACTCAGTCATAATCCTCTCCAGTCTCTCGACCTCACAAATTTCATGCCAATCATCCCAAACAATGATAATATGATATGACAAAAAATGGTAACAACGACTGAGATATGATATGTGAATGAATGAATACGACTGAGTATGTAAGTGAAATTTAAGCAAATTACTCAACAACATAAATGACCTCAATGGGTCCCAACAGGATAAGCATAATGCCTAAACATGGTTTCTAACATGGATCACAGTTCTATTACTCTAGAACGTATAAATCTCATGGAAAGAAACAAGATTAGGTAACTACATAGTACCACAAAATCAACCGTGTCATAATTTACACAGTACACGTCGACACGCCCATCACTTAGCATGCGTGTCACCTCCACACCAACATGTAATGCGTATATTCAGTGATTAATACCTTCAGTAACAAGTTCAGAAGTGTTACTTACCTCGAGCAAGCCGAATCCAATACCGAGCAAGCCAAACATTACTCTAGAAATGCCATCCCATGCGTACCGACCTCCGAACTGCTCGAAACTAGCCAAAAGCAACTCAAGAACATCAATTAATGCCAAAGGAAACAAACCCAATCGATAAAGGTGGAATCTTTAATAAAAAGTCCAAAGTCAACCAAAATTTTATACCCAGGCTGCACCTTGAAAGCCGATTAAACTTACAAAATCTGATAATTCATTCAATTACGAGTCCAACTATACTAGTTTCACTCAAATCTGACTCTGAATCGATGTTAAAAACTCAAAAATTCTCTTTATAAAATTTTAGACAAAATCCCCCAAATTTAACTTTGAAATTATCAGTCCAATGCAAAAAATAATGATGGATTCATGAAATATAATCAAAACCAAGAATAGAACACTTACCCCAATTCATGAGGTGAAAAATCGAGCCCCCCAATTCAAAATATGGCCAAATGAACAACCCTTCGATATTATATGCTTCTGCCCAGTTGTTCTGCCTTGTTTCTTGTGACAAACAATCTCTAAACTAGTTTTTGTTCCCTTCAATGGGTTCCTCATAAATTTAAGTCAAGTTAGGCTTTTGAATCACTCAATTTTACCTTATAATGAATGAGATATGTTGGTTTCAATATTTAAAAATAGTGTATATTTTTAAATACGAATTCAGTAGCAATTTCGTAATTAATATGAAAAATATGGCAACCCAATTCTTAGTAAAATGACCATAAATTTCTCATATGATGTTGGAAACGTGATGATTCTAGTTTCTTTGGTTCCAAAATTACGATATGGATCTAATACTTCAATCAAAACATCAATTGGAGCTCATTTGCTTAGTGTGGCACCATTTATGTTGAAGCAACGACGTCGAAGCATAAAAAATGTGCACAACACAACCCAAACTTATTTGAAACTCATCTCAGCCCCTCTGGACCCCGTTCGAACATACCAACAAGTCCCATAACATAATACAGACTTACTCGAAGTCTCAAATCACGCATAACGACATCACAACCACAAATCGCACCTTAAATCAAACTTAATGAACTTTTGAACTTTCAACTTCTAAAATTCGTGTCAAACCATACCAAATCAATTCGTATTGACCTCAAATTTTTCACACATGTATCAAATGACATAATGAAGCTAATCCAATTCTCGGAACAACAATCCAAATTCGATATCTTCAAACTCAACTTGCGGTCAACCTTATGAACATTCCAAACCTTCAAACTGCCAAATTTCGCCAATTAGTGTCGAAACCTTCTAGAAACATCCCAAAGAAAATTTGGGCATACATCCAAGTCTAAAATCACCATCCGGACCCAACGGAATCATTAAAACTCAAATCCGGGGTCAAATACATAAACGTCAAACTTGGTCAACTCTTCTAGCTTAAAGCTTCCTAATTGAGAATCATTCTCTCAAATCAATCTCGAATCACCTGAAAATAAAAATCAACGATTCACACAAGTCATAATACATCATATGAAGCTACTCAAGACTTCAAACTATAGAACGAAATATAAATTCTCAAAACGACCGGTCGGGTCGTTACATATTTTCTATTATGTACTTGTTGGAATTATGAACTGGAAAATTGATAGCGAGTATCATTTATAATTCTCAATTTTATTATCTCGCCGAGGTTATTTATTATACTTATTGAGTTCATTGGTCGATTTTACTCATATTATACTTCGGCACCTTGTGTGAATATCTTAAAGTTGATATTGTTGTGTATTGCGGGAGCTGGCATTGAAGACGTACCTTCTTTCCGGATATAACTGTCACTTGTCCTTGGTAGCTTTAGATTGAAAATCTATTTATATATATTTTTAACATATGATGTATTTATTTCATACCGGTTTTGTTAATGCTAAGTTTTAGATGCTCATGATTTGTACTACCAATCCTTGGGTTATTATATAAAATTCAGTTATTTCACTTCTAGACTCTTATTATTATTATTATTATTAAAATTTTGTTGGTTGTTATTTGGCTTAACTATCGGGTCGGTTTAGGTGCCATCACGACTAGATGGATGTTGGATCGTCGCACTGTAGTGCTATATAACATATAAATACACCTGAAAATTATTCTCCTAAACTAAGCAAACCATCGCTACTAACTAACTAACGGAGAAACTAACTAACTAACTATTTCAATAATTGGTTATAACTAACTAAGTCGTCCACGTGCCAGTCACGTGCTCCTATTTCCTTCAATAGTATGTATCTCCCTATATGTCCTATATATTTTGCTATATGCATCTGTGGGGTATTTACTTTCAGCATTCTTAGGTAATTTGTTAGTTTTAGTTATCATACAAAAATATCACTTTTTGAGTTAATAGGCACATTTTCCTTCGTAATTTTAAAATCATCTCATTGTTGTTTTCAAAGATAACTAATAATAAGCCGTCAATGAGTTTCTTAAATTTTAAAGTTCATTAGGAAAATAAAAAAGCGAATATTCAATCAATTGCTATAGAAAACTATACACACGCGCACACAGATTTTTTCTTTCATCATTCTTAGGTTAAATACTTAAATACAGATTTAATTATTATGTAGAAGTACACTTTTAAGTTAGTGAACACATCCTTCTTCACAATTTTCAAGACAGTATGTAATTGTTTTGATTGTTATAATAGAAACCAGGTCCTCGATGAATTTCTTAAATTTCTATTTGGAATTTATAGCAAAACCAAAAGCCCTAAAAAGTTTGTTTACCTTTCTTTCCGTTAGGAAAGGAAAATGAGAAGTTCAATAAAAGAGAAAATTTACACGTACTTGGTGCGTCTATTAAATTTAGTTAATTTAATTTTAGAAGTAGCAGCATCACAAATTGAAATGTTGTTTTCTCTTTGTTCTTTCCTTACCATGAGTTTAAACTCTTCGATTCTAATTCTAATATTTGAAGTTTGTTATGTTGAACACTCTTCCAAAGGTACTCTTATATCAGCTATAATAATATACCTTTCAATGCCTCCAATTTTCTTTATTTTCTTTGTTTGACAATATACCACTACTATTACACTCTTGTCAAACCAACACGAATTGAATGCATTATGTTTAAATATTGCTATCTCAACCAATCTAATTATGTTTAAATCATCATATAAGACGGTTGTCTACTTAATGATTAATTCATATGAATATAACTTTTTCCTGTTGCTCTGGTCCATTATAACCACATTACCACAACGACATCTATCGCTCAACCACCATCACCAGTCGTCCGGCCACCACCATAATCACCAGCCTCAACGTTCGTACAACTACTATCGCCAGCCACTACTTTCGGCATCTAATCACCATCATCATGAACACCACAATCATCATCATTAGCCAACCACACTCTATAACCACTAGCAGTATTAATTGTTAAGATACACTATAAATCATGCCTTTTGTTATAATATATTTTATGGTACAACTATAAATTTGCTTATTTGTAAATTATGCATTCGTTTGCTTATATAGTAGACAATATGGTCTATAGAGTGCTAGCTTATACACAGAAGATTAATTCATCAGTTCTTATATATCATAAAGTTTATATTCACAATCTAATCATGGAATGAGACAAGCCATCAGAATGATTGTAGCACAAGATTAAATATAATTTATCTTGATTATGAGAATGATATAATTTTGACTTCTTATGCTAGGACATGAAATACATACATACATACATACATATATATATACATACATATATATATATATATATATATATATATATATATATTAAACAGAGAAGCAGAGATAAGTGTCTCGACCTAATTTCCCCTCTGTTAGGTATCGTGATGGCACCTAGTCTTAATGACAAGGTAAGCCTAAGATTTACGAAATAACAACAATAATAATTAACATCTAGTAATTTCTGAAATAAAATTCTCTATAAAACTTACAATTTTTCCAAAACTGGTAGTACAAGTCATAAGCTCTACAAAGTTTACTACAACTTCTAAATAAAACTGTTAAGAAATAAGTAAAGACAATGTAAGAACAAAATAGGACGGTGACTTCGAAGCCTGCAAACGTTGCAGCAGGTTTACCTTGAGTCTCCACAACAATAATTAGCGCTGCTAGCAAATGATAAACCGGCTTCGCAATACCCCGATCTACAAAAAAATGTGCAGAAGCGTGATACGAGTACACCACAACGGTACCCAGCAAGTATCAAGACTAACCTAAGTGGAGTAGTGATGAGGAACAGTCAAGACACTTACTGGACTAAATAACGTGAATATAAGTATAGGAACAACATAATATAATATCTACATAAAGGCTACACGATATGGCTAACAAATACAGTAATTGGAATGAGAAAAGAACAACATGTATCAGTGGAATACCATACTAATGACGCAGAAGAGTGAACAAAAACACAACCTAAACCCGAAATCATTGTTACAGCAAGGACAAGCAATAACTCAGCAACAACGACCGTTTTCACATCAGGTTTTAGTCAACAAACTCCACGAGGTACTGAACCTTGGGCTAATCACAACTTATGGGTCCCAATACCTTAACCCTAACTCTTGGCATCCTGTGCTCTCATTACATCTCATAATCTCACTGACGACTCACGTGCAAAAGAGAGCTTTTCTCACATAGAAGGCAGGTAAACAAGGATGCCCGTCTATAGTCAACAATATTAAGAAAACCTCTAAACCGATAAAAGTGCTTAACTACATGTATTCTTGTGCAAGTGCCCTAACATAGTTTATACCAAACAAGTAAGCACAAGGAAAGAAACGGACATCACGTAGAATGTTTCCTCACAACTTTCACAAGATAAAGCTCAAAAAGGTAAGAGTACTACCACACAAATATCAACAACAAGAATACCTCGGGGCCATCATAATGCATCACAAATCAATCCCTGACACAACCCACCTTGTCTCGCCAGGTGTGAAATAGTTAAGTAAATGCCCGACTTGTCTCGCCACACGTGCATAATAATGTTCTCACCTTGTCTCGCCACATGCACAACCTACACATATATATATCTCGCCTTATCACGTCACATGTGCAAATATCATAGTGAAGCTTCATAGGGTCTTTCTGTCCAGGTGCAGGTAGTCCGCATCTTCACAGACATGACTTATAAACAACAACACGGCAGAAACCTCGTGCAACCCTATATCAACAGCCACACGACAGAAACCTCGTGCATCACAATAACAACAACTGCATGACAGAAACCTCGTGCATCACAATAACAACAACTGCATGACAGAAACCTCGTGCATCAAAATAACAACAACCACACGACATAAACCTCGTGCACCACCACAACAAGTACAACAACAACAATGACAATAATTCAAAGTACGACAAGTAAATCAACTCAATAAACTTCCATCATAAGAAACGCTAAACTAGTTCATAAAGAATAACCATAATAAAATATACTTAGCACAATAAGAACAACTCAACAGGAAAGGAAACAATATTTAACGATGGTCCGACAATGTACGGTTCAACAACAAGAAACTAACATGAGTCACATAATTCCAAATAAGGGCAAGTCTGCTAAGGCATAGGATATCTAAGCTTCTTTTAAGTTTGGGCAATTGTGGGAGAGATACAAATAATTCAAATAAAGATAAGCATCGAGAAGATCACCAAATCTCAATTAAGGGAGAACATTTACAAAAGGGATAACTACAACTTCAAATAGAGATAAACAGTTAGGGAGAAGGTACCATGGGAAATGGAAGAGATCACATTCCCAATTAAGGCACATATGAATCAAGTAACAATAAGAGTGGACCATGAAGTAACTAATTCTAATTAACTAGGTAAAAGTGAAACTAGTAATTAAGGGACGTAATCATAACAAGAACAATTGCATATTCAATGAATATAAGGACCTAGGAAACCTTAAAGGGTAATTTCCACAAATAAGTCCGAGCATGTACTCGTCATCTCACGTACATGGACTGCAATCAACATAGAAGACTCAAATCCTGAGGGATAGTTCCCTCACAGAAGGTTAGGCAAGATACTTACCTCAAAGAAGACAAACAAATACTCTAAAATGAACTTCTCGGGTGAAATAAACTCCGGATGGCTCAAATCTAACCAAAATAACTTCGAAGCACAAATAAAACTCATAAGAAACTATTCCGGATCATAAAGTCTCGATCTTTATAAAAATCTAAAAATTGACTCAAAAGTCGACCCCCGGCCCGCACCTCGAAACCTGACAAATTTCACAAAATGCGAACACCCATTCCGATACGAGTTCAACCATACTAAAGTTATCAAATTCCGATACCCTTTCGTCCCTCAAATCATGATTTTTCATTTTGAAAACTTTCTTCAAAAACCAACATTTTCCTCAACTCAAAATACGAAGTAAAGGATTAAAATGAAGATACAATCCTGGAATATATTAAATACTAGGTGAAGAACACTTACCCAATCGATTTTCTAGAAAATCCCACAATGAATTGCTCAAAATCGAGCTTTACAAGTCAAAATATGATAAAAATGGCCTAACCCTCGATTTGGAAAACTTATATTTTGCCCAGGTGTGAAAGCATCGCGAACATGGAGAAAGGCTCGCGTTTGCGAAGAAATAAAGGAAGGCTTTCCAGAAACCCTTCGCGAATGCGAGGGAAGGAGTGCGAACGCGAAGAAAAAGGGATGGAACCTACACAAATGCGAGACGGCGAACACGAATGCGAAGAAGAAATATGAGGCTGCTAGGAAGAGCTTCGCGAACACGGGTGGCTAGTCAAGAACACGATGAAGGGGAAAAGCTAACCTTCACGAATGCGAACTTGAATAAGGATCTTGAGGTGGGCAGCAAATACACTTCTGGAACGCGAAAGAGGGTTTCGCGATCGCGAAGAAAAACACCAGAAAAATAGAAAAATAGTTCAAAAATAGTAGAAATTGACCCGTAGCCCACCAGGAACACACTCGAGGACCCCAAGACCCCATCTAAACCCACAAATAAGTTCTATAACCTAATACAGACTCGCCCGGGGTCTCAATTCACATTAAACAACACCAAAAATACAAATCGCACCACGTATCGAACTATGAACTTCTAAATTTTCCAACTTCGAGAACTCGTGCCGAAACCAATCAAACCAACCCGGAATGACGTCAAACTTTTGCAGGCAAGTCCCAAATGAAATAACGGAGTTGTTCCAACTCTCGGTATCACATTCCGACCCCGCTATCACCAAAGTCAACAATTGGTCAACCTATCCACTTTCCAAACTCCAACTTTCGCCGAAGTACTTCAAATCACCCTACGGACCTCGAAAACCAAATCCGGACGCACGCCTAAGTCTAAAATCACCATACGAAGCTGCTCAAGTTCAAATGCTGCCGAACGGAACTTAAATTCCAAAAACGACCAGCCGGACCGTTACATTCTCCCCCTCTTAAACAAACATTCGTCCTCGAACGTGCGAAGAATTGCCTCGAAGTCTTCATACTACTGAATGCACACCTCCAACATACAGCCACGGGTGACCCCACGCCACACCCAATACATATAAGTCCGACGACACCATCTCAACTGTAATTTGCTTTTTCTACCAACACCGATAAACCTCATAGCCAAAATTCTCACCTTCCATTAACCTCCAAAAGACCCGATTCTCAATCCATACCCTATATCAGTCTCAACCAGGTGGAAAAACTCATTCCTACCTGATGTGTGGCTAGAATTCGTGATTTTAAGCATTATATACCTCGCATTTTATGTGCTTT